>WJFB01002318.1:0-20319 GCA_009870185.1 Pygmarrhopalites habei
CCGGACGTTTTCCTGTTACGCACAGGAATTCGGCATGCAACATACCATACACTTACTATAAAATTAAATAAAAATAATCACTGAATAAAAAATGTGACTGATGACGTTAATCAGTTTTTACATAAAATGTGTATTTGTATTCATGTATGATGATTACACGAGAAGAATTATTATACAAGACATATATAGTTGTGTTGGAAATTATTCACCCCTGAACAATTGAACCATTTGACCCTAGTCTTATAGAATCGGACTCGGTGATTCAGAAAAACACAAAATATCCATCAGATAACACCGTTTTGACCTCCGCAGGTCAATATTTAGAATTTTTTCGCCGCGCGCTCTCTATCTCCTTGTCGGCAGAGGGAATATTTAAACATTATTTTCTGGCATCATCTTTCTCGCTCGTCTATTTTTCGTTCTCATCATGTTATCTCTCTGCTTAGTTATGTTATCGAGAACTCTTTGACATGACGAAAACAAAAAATTTAAATTTTCCACAGAAAAAAAATTCCAAGCAAAAGTATTCTTAAATATTCACTACACCGACAAGGAGAAAAAAAATTCAAATTAAATATTTTCGAAGGTCAAATTTTGATCATCACCGAGTGAGATTCCGTAGAGTTGGGGTCAAATGCACTGCCCTGCAGAAAAAGAGGAGCGTTAGCGACTCTTGTTTATTATTTTATAGTTTGCTAATAAAGGTCAGTGAGAGACAGAGAGAATTTGCTTTTCGTGAATGTAGTGTAGTTTCTGACAATACATTTAATTTATTGACTTGATGTGAAACTTTGGGAAGCTAGAAATTTCATCATTATTAATGTAAAACATTTGACGACGTTGAATTTTTTTTACACACTACACTTCTTACATTTTCCAACACCACTAATTATTAATTGCTTATGAACGTTTGCAAATAAAATTATATAGGTACCGACTTTTTATTATTTCTTCCTATGTGTCAATAATGTGCAGAGTGTAGAATGTAGTGACTGTTGTTGTTGCATAATGATCAAAAAAGGAAAGAACAAACATGAGTTATGATTCCACGGCGGTATCCATGATCAGTTGTAGTATCAAGAGGCAAGATAAGACGAAGAAGATTTGGAAGGAGGATGGGAAATAATGGTGGATAGTAGGGTATATCAATAATTATTATTAATAAATGCTGCATCAATTTTTTTGACTTTGTACAAGTCAACTATTAAGATCCAGAACTCGCCTACCTCGCCTCCAAAATGTGTATTGGCAGAAGTGCAGGAGGAGGAGGAGGAACAAGAGAGCACGAAAGAAGAAGCCGTGGGTTTGGGAATTAGAATTCTTGCCACCTTGTTCATAGAACCTAATAAAAACCTTATCAATTCCCAAGGAATTTCCAATATTTCAACTCTCCTCTCTCTCTCACTTTCTCCATACTTTCTCTCTCCCTCTCTCTTTCTCTTCCTGGCTTTGCATAAAAGATGGACAAGGATGAAGATTTCTTTGCCTTCTCCGTCCTCCTCCTACCACCCTCATCTCACTTTTCCATGAGAAGCCAAGACTGGAATCTTGAATGAATCGAGGGTCGTGTCGCTAGGACCCAAAATGGAGAAGAAAAGAGAGAAGGTGGGCCAAGCCAAGTTTTTTTGGGGGGAATCGGCATGCACACGACGATCCCTACCCCAGCAAAAAAGAAGAAGAAAAAAAGTGTTTCAACGTTGTCGCAGACAAGAGTAACAGCACAGCAGCAGTCTTCTTTCCCGGAGAGAGAGAGAAAGAGAGGAGCATGGGGAATGAACTTGGATTAGGAGTGAAAGTGAAGAAGAGGAAGAAGAGAGAGCAGGGACTTTTTTTTCTCTTTCCCTATGAATTTTCCATAGGAGAAAAAACCAATGAGACACCCAATGTACCTTTTTATATGGGCTACAACACGATTTTACAATTCTCTCTTGCATCCTTTAGACGAGGGAGGAAGGGAAGAGAAGAGGGGGAAAGACGGGAGTTGAGTATCATGTGATGGAGGGCTAAGCTCAACCATCCAATATGAGGGTCACAGTCACACCCGTCCCTTCTCTCTCTCATTCCTTCTCCTTTTCCCTACTTGGAATCCAAACGAGGGGAAGAATTTAAAAATAGAGGGAAAATCCAAAGGAGCGTTGAACTGCATTTGTAAGAGAATGTGGGAGTGTGTGTGAGAGAGGAGAGAAGAGACAAGATCACACATCTCGATTCTTCTCTGCCCCATTTTATCCCATTCCATTCTTATCTCTCCAGTGTGTGTGTGTGTTATACTCACATACACATACCCATGGATATGTATAATATGTATTTCTTGATAGATTTTTTCGACGGTGGAAGTGGAGGGAAAGGAAGAGAGAGAGGGGGGGGGGGAGGAAGGGAAAGTGAGGAGAAAGAGAGAGGAAAGTCACTACATATTTAACCCACGTATCTCGTTTGGGACATTTCTCCTCAACCAGATCTCCTCTTCTTCCTCACTCTTCTTTCTCCATTCCATGCCATCCTTCTTCCTCCTCCTCTATCTTCCTCTTTTCTACCATGTGGATTTTTCCACTATGCACTTGTTCAAGACTTCGTCTACCTCCGACTTTTTCTTTCCAAACTCTCTCCCTCTCCCTGTCTCTCTCCATGAATTGAAATGAATTTATGAACGAGGAAGGGGGGAAAGAAGGTGGAAAACTTTGCATGTTCAATCCTCAATGTTCAAAGTTGATGGTTCGTGTATGACGAATTTAGTATGTCAACTTTTCACACACACACACATACACACATTCATTGACCAATGACCCCAGTTCAACTTTTTTTCTCACTGTTCTGAATGGAGTAAAAGTTTTTTTTCTCCCTCTCTCTTTCTTTCTTGAATTAGTTTTGAATTGACTGCGGAGAAATGGAGCTTTCTTTTTTCTGACACAATTGAATGCAGTTTACAATTTTTGGAAAAGACATGATTCTCTATAGAAGGATTGGATGGTCCAGAAAAGAACAAAAAGAGAGAAATTGTTTCATTTTATTTCAGTTTTGTTCCTACACACGAAATATCATGGATTGTGAGGAGGAGAATATAATTGGAGGCAAATGGTATTTTCAGGCTGAATTGAATTGATGTCTAGATCTACATAGAGTGACGGGATGTACAGACCTTGATATGGTCGAGAAATGCTACATGCTTTTCAGTTGTTCAAGTCGTGCGAGTAACCTCAAGCGTGGGGATTACCTTGAATAAATTGTGAATCTCAAATTTAAACTTTGTGATCAACATTTCCACAAACTTTGTACAGGGTTTTCCACTACAAAATTTGACAGACAATCACTGTCAAATTCGTAATTATTATAATGTCTGTCGTCATTACCTGTCGATCTTGACTGTCAAAAAAGAAGTGTATAAACTTGAACTCAATTTGAAATAAATATGGTTTCATTTTTCCTCAGAAAAATTTGTATAAAAATTTTACAATTCTAACTAGAATTTTTTAAAACTTTAACGAAAAGAAGTACAAAGATTTTTTATGAAATTTAAAAAGTACAAAAGTATGAATAAAAAATGACAAAAAAGTAAATGCGATACCTTTTTAAATTTTTAAAACTGACAACTAAATAATTAACTGCACCATTTTAAAGTAAAATCCGGCTTGACTGAAATACGTTCCCTAGCTCGGGTACAGGATTGGAAGAAGCTGTGAACGTGAGCAATTGGAATTAGTGGATCACTCTGTACACCGGAGACTACAGACACATGTTAGTATGGCGAGTCCCTCGAGGTTTTGAGCCCCTATTTCCCTGAATTTTGTACCGAATTTAATACCCTTCATATCAAAACAGAGAGACAAACAAGGGGAGGAGGGTGGGTGTAATTGAACATAATGTCTGGATAGTTGAGAGGAGGAGAAGGAGGGAGACTAGAAATAAATCCGGGAAGGACGGAACACGGTGAAAGTAAGGCCGGAAACCACAAGAGCTTACACACATTCCGAAGCCTTTCCTCCCATTCCCTACTTACCACTGTGGTAATTTCCTTATTAAACTCATTCACTCCCTTCCATCCCCTCCTCCTAATTTTACACAATTCTATATACACACCACTTTTCATCCACATCCACTTCATCTCTCTTCCCTATATTTACCTCAAACCTCGAAACAGCATGAAATACAGCTCATCCTCCTCCCTTTCCCCTCTTCTTTTGACTACGTTGAGCTGAAACGACAACCCAGTCTCACCACAACACACCACCATCCCTCCACTACTACCCTCCACATCGACTCCATCGACCAACCGAACAGACACACACACCAACATGTAGAGACAGAGTGAAAGCACCAGCATTAATAATATTATTAATTATTACATCAAAATTACATCCGCCGTCCAAAATTACAAAATACAACAGAGAGCAACAACTCACGCTCAAAATAGAGAGACAGAAAAGAGAAAACCATCCTTCCATATCATATCCTCTCAAAAGTTCTCACATCAGCAGAAATTCTAGTAGGTATGTAGAAGAAGTGGAATCCTCATTGCCCACTCTCATTCCCTTCTTCTTTTGTTGTACCGTGTAATATAATGTACATGCCCATTAACCATTATTTACAAATGAGTACGGATGACTGGGGAGGGAAAACAACAATTGAAATGGTTGTGTGGTGAATGAGGGATGGAGTAACTGTACAGTTAATGAAATGGTGAAAAAGCTTTCCATATCCTGTATTATGGAGAGAACAATAAAAAAGATATTATAATAAATGTATAGCTATAGTGGAAAAGGGGGAATGTATGTACAATGCACAAGTGGTTGCAAGTCAACCCGGTCGGTTCCTGGAACAAAAGACACATGCTCATCTTCTCATCTCTTTCACTGCGTGAGAATGTGTGTGTGTCTTTGTGTAACCTTTTTCTTTTCTTCAAAATGCAAGAGAAAGTACAGTAGGAAAACGAAGGGAGAGAAATAGAAAGAAACAACAAGGATAATTACGGGCATTGTTGTTTTTCCAGAACTGTGGTGTTGTACACACTGTGTAGTACATACATCATTCCATATCTCCAAGAAACAAGTTGGTATGTTCACTGTGTACAGTCTTTTTATTTTATTTAACAAACTCCCAGAACTCTCAGGTACGAATACAGTACACACGGCACTATTATGCACACAAAGCAAAGACACAAGATCAACACAATCTTCATTCTCATCCTACACCGTCCTAGGCGTTCTCTTTGTAATCTGTTGCCAAGGTACATTGTTTGTAAGTGAGAGTGAGTGTGTGTGTGTGTGTAGTCAATTCTTTGAATTGAAATACAAGAGAAATAGAGATACAAGATAGGCAGTCCATTTTATCCATTTTGTGTAGTAGTAGTAAAATAGGCAACAGCTGCGTCTCTTTACTTGGCACTCCAAAAACCGGCAGCTTCTCTCCCTCTCCCTGTCGCTCTTTATTCAATGGAAAGTCTGTGTAGAAAGAAGGAGATACTTGGTTTTTGAAACAGTTTATGTAAATGTCAAAGTAAAAAGTAAATATTTACAATTCCAACGAGAGCATATTCCTCTTCAACTCCTTTCTCCCCGCTCTCTCACTCACTTTCTCTCTCTCTCTCGTCCTTTTGCCTGCTCACTTTGTTGACTCAAAGTGGATCCGTCTCAGCCCCAAGATACTTCCTCCCGCGTTCCTTCCCTTCTCTTGGTGAAGTGATCATCAAGAAGGTTTACCTGTACACACTCACTCATGCCAACCATAATCTCATTACAAATCTACCAGCTCTGTCGACAGACAACCCACTCCACTGTTTTACACAGAGGAAGAAGAGGAAGAGGAGATGATAGAGTCATCATGAGAATGATTAATTTGAATTCCTTAATTATATAAAAATTCTATTCTATTTTTAATACCATTTTAATGGACCAAAGTGGAGACAATTGCAGGAGACGGATAATGTCACATTAGCCCAATATTAAGTTTTGTTCAGTAAAGAGATAATTTTATTATTGCATGAGAAGGGGACACGTTTTTCACATAAAAAACTGAAAAATGGGGATTTCTTGATGGACAATTTTGATAGATTGGAGAAGGAGGGCACAATTTGCGTATGAAGAAATTTTCTCATATTCCATGATGATTCTCCTCAACTCTCTCCCTCTCTGTGCGTGTGTATGTCACATACAGTATGTGTGTCTGAGTCAGTTTGATTCGAACCACGTGGAATGAAGACCAAGAATGAAATGGCTGCCTTTAAATCTCGTCGAATGGGATGGCCAAAATGCACCCCACCATATACCTACATGTATGTATAAAATAGATAAAGAGTATTCGAGGTATTTGGAAAATGCCGTGAATATGAATTGCTATTGTTGTGCCTCACATAAAAGGAAATCCAGAACATCACCACATCTCCTCCACGACCAACACTTCGCATACACACACACACACGCAGCCTGGATCCAGGATTATGAAGGTACGAGAAGTATTTTTGAACGGGGAAGGAAATTGGATATCTATATTGTGTGTGTGTGTGTTCTCTCTTTCTGTGTGTATGTGTGTGTAGACATCATTTTCAACCATCAGAATCAAGCGGCTGCATAGATCAAGTTTTGTCTAAATCACCAATGTGAGATTTGGACGGGGAACCATTCTTTAAGTAATATATCTGTATTCACATCAGTCTCTCAACCCATCATTCCATATCCCCCCTTCAGAGCCATATCCTCTCTCTCACTCCCTCTTTCTCTCTCATCCTCCCCCTCTCCTCAAAATGTCATTCACAATTTTGAGAATTCATGACCAAACTATTTCAAAGAAAAATTGAGATGACTCAACCACAAATCTTATTCAGATGCAATGCAGCAGCAGCAGAGAAACCCGACATTACATTATACGAATAGCCCAAAGACCGCTTACTTGGGCCGAATAAAGTGCAAAGATTCCATTTTTTTTCTTCAAATAAATTCATCCCTTCTCAGATCTTTCCACAGGTACACTACATATACATGTAGTATGGCGTCTTGGAATTTATCTTAGAACCCAATAAATGTCAGAAGTGAAAGCGAGAGAGAAAGCTAACGTCGAAAGAAATTTTTTTTTGCATTTTGTTAGAAGAGGACAAATTTCATTTTGGAATTTCTATTCGTGTACAAGAACAAATTTGATCACAATTAATTAATTTAGAGAGAATCCATCAAGTTTAATGAACACAAGGTGAAATGGGAATGTCGAATTGAATCTCAATTTCCTTGTAGACAAAAAAGAAATTCATGATTTGCCAAAGTACATGTCAATTCAAGATTATTTTTAAATGGATTAGTTAAAAGAATAACTGGGCTGTAGATGTAATGTATACAGTTTGTTCAGTAACAAATCTGTTCCAAAAATCTCATTCCTTAATTTGATTTGCTGGATGTTAGAACCACAGACAGAGAGAGAGAATTTTAGATTAAATTACCCATTCCCAGTTTTCTTTTTCAATTTTTTCTTTTGAGAGAGAAAATTCCCTCTCGAGTAAAACTACTTAATAACAGTTTGTTTTCCCTTGTCCCGTCGACTGTCTTACTTCATTAATTCAAGGATGTCCTGGAGGACTCCCCCGAAAAAGTCACTTGTAATATTTATCTCTTTCCCTGCATCCCTCCTTCCATTTCTTTCCCCTCACGGAAACCCCACACACACATACATTCAAAGAGACAAAATGAGAAGAGACAAAAGAGACCAAAGACAAAGGCATTGATTTGTTTGGGACTGTGTGTGTGTGTAATTAAATAAAATTAGAATTCTTCTCAGCTATCAACTCCCATGCATGGCCATAAATAATATGACTTATTCAAACAGAACCCTTCGGATTCTGTTTCATTACTTAAAAAACAACCTTTTAATTAAACTTCCTCCCATCTTTCTCTCCCTCTTCCAATTTTTCACTGGAAGGACCAGTGGGGATTTTCTTCTTTTACCCTGTGTCTGTGAAATTGGATAAAATAAAATACACACAAGTTGAAAAACAAAATTTATTTCTCCTCTGGCCATGTCCCAATTATTAAATTTATGGCACAACTGGAACTGCTCTATCCCCGTTCCTACAATACTTCAACGACACTGTCACTTTGTGTGTGTGTGTGTGTGTGGACGACAGGTCGGAAAGGTCATCCAAGTTGTGTGTGATCCTTCAAACTGTTGAAAGTACAAGAGAGGACAAATTTTACACCTACATACATGTATAAAAACTTGTGGGGGAAAAAGTTAAAATGAATCTTGTCTTTGCATAAAAGAGAAAGTTTCTGATTTGATACTTGTAAAAAAATCTTTACAGCAAAAAATGAAAATGGTAAGTACAAGAAAGATTGGGGGCTGGTGAAAAGTGGACAAGTAAATTGTGTGTCTGGAAATTGAGAGAGAGAGAGAGACTTAATAATAAAGCTAACAAATCAAGAGTAGAAATCTCAAAGTTTCGACTTGAAATTGTAGCATCATTGAGTATCAATTTGGAGAGACGAATAAGAAAATTCTGTGTATTGTAAATCCACTTTTCTCTCTTCATTCTGGTAAACTGAGTCAAAAGAGTGAAGATTAGACATGATGTACACAGAGAAAGAGATGGAGAGCTTAAACTATCTGTACGGTACACTGCAATCATCCGACTGACTTTCTATTCCTCTCGTCTAATCCAAAATCCCAACTTCTCTCTCCCCCTCGTCTCTCTCTTTTTCAAATCAATCAACATCGATCGTCCCTTGACTACACATGCATATATATGTGTGGATTATACACTGTAGAATGCACAGAACCAAAAACACACACACACATTCACATGTTCTCATGTGTGGAAAAAACAGGAAGGGGAGGAAAGACAACAAGAGTGAATAATAATAAGAGCAAGTCAAAGAGGAGAAAAGAAGACGAAGAGAAAAGGAGAAAAAAAATAAGCCAAAGATACAGACTTGTGTGTGTATGTGTGTCCAAACAAAACACACACAATTGTAAAAGATGTAGAGTAGAGAGAGAGACGAGGAACAATTTGATGCGGTTTCTGAGTGAATATCCATCCTTCTCTCTCCAATGGAAAAAAAACCTCAAGTCAAACTCTAGTCAACCATCAAGTTGAACTGTTGTAGCTTTTCCTGAATAGTTTTTTTCCCTAGTCTAAGGTCTATTCTGGCCAATAAACTATACTGGGTACCAGAATCCACACACACATTCACTTTCTCTCTCTTTCACTCTGTACAGCTTCTTACTCTTTGGTCGTCTAGTAAAATACACTTGATTCTCCATCCCTTTGAATCTCTTCTTCCTGGAGAGAAGAACGGCGGAGGACTCCAAAGTCAAACTCCAATAGTCAACACACACGCACAATTTTTTTTCTCTCCTTCAGTTCCTTCACTCCCCTCTTCTTCTTCCTCTAGTGTTGTGAAAATATAGTCAAGATCCATTCTCCACTACAGTATTTCATTGTGCCAATGCCAATTCCAACTTTGGAACCCTTTTTCCTTTCATGCTATCACCCGATCCCTCCCTCTCTCCGCTTCCTCCTCATCTCCTTTCTACACTCATAGTCAATATGTAAAACTATTTTCTTCTCTTTCTCTCCCAAAGATTCCGAGTTCCACTCCCTCCATTTTCTGTAGTGAAATTCTGTTGTGTGTGATAGGGAGAGGAGGACTAGAGGAAGCCACACATAAAATTACACACACACACACAGGAAATTCATCCTAATCCTAATCGTACTCTCATTCCCACCCTATCACACACACACATCTACCCCTGCCTCTCTCCTATTTTCTATTTTAGTTTACGGTGCGTGACTCTTGTCCAACATTTTGGCTGTATAAGTTGGAAAGTCAAAATGAAGGAATAAGTGAGAGAGGGAGAGAAAAGAAAAAAGCCGGGGAATTGAATAGAGCAGAGACGGGGGAGGGATGAGTTAAAGAATGCAGACAGTGCGAATGGAGGGAGAGAAAGGAAATTCCAACTTTACACACACACATTTTTTTGGCTTTTACAATACTTTGGCATCATAGGAGGAATTGAAAAACTATCCTATACATACACTAATGTACATGGGGTGTATTGGTGTGGAAGTGGGTGGAACAGGACGACGACACTCGTCATCAGAATGATGATGATGAGAAGAAGAGTAAAAAAGTCTTGTCTCGTCCGGATCCAAGGCGATGACAAAAAATTCCTCCAAGAGAGTGAGAGAGAGAGAGAGAGTCAAAGGGAGAAGAAAGAAATGGTGTCGTATATGAGGAAGGTATTAATCAAAAAATTATTTGAGAAAAATATTAGCTTATTCTTCAATAAGAATGGAGATGGTGTGTATGCACATAAATACTATGAAGTAGAGTGAGACTTGTATAGTCAATATAAAATAGAAAAGATATAGGATGAGGATGATAAGGAATGGTCATTAAAGGAGTACCAATTAAGAACAGAAAAAGTCATTTAGGTTCAACTCTGAGAGTTTGGGACTTTTCCAGTTAACGGGATGCGGCAGAAAGAAAAGGGAAAAGGAAGAACCTCTACGTCTTTTAGTCATGCTTAATGCCTATCAAGAATATATAGAAAAAAAGAGAAAGGAAGAGTTGTTGTAGAAAAAAAAGAAATGTACAACTTTCCGAGACTCGTACAAGAACAAGTAAAGAATTTGAAATGGTGGAGAGAGAAAGAACGAGGGGGAAAAGAATAATGAGAGAAAATAAGATGAGAATGGGATCGAAACGACACAAAAGTCATTGTCCTCCTCCTTCCTTCTCCCTCTCTCTAATACTCAAACATACAAGATAAAGAAATAATATTTATCTTATTCTTCCGCCTTTTCCCCATTTCCCCGTTCTCTTAAAATTCTTCCCTAATCACAATTACAATTGAAATCCTTTCTTTCTTTCTCTCTTCTCGTCCATCCACTGATCAAGGGAGGGAACGAGAGTTTTTGGACATTTCCTCCGAGAACGAAATAAGATGAGAGGAATTTAAAATTAGCTCTATCCCCGTCCTCTTTGACTTTCTTCTAATCTCAACAATTATCTATCCCTCTCGTTTGCTCTGTTGTCCATGGAGAGAGAGAGGAGGAGGTGAAGAAGGGAAATCCGTGTGTTGTTTTGTAAACTGATTGGATAGTGGTGGCTTCAGTAGTATGGTTTAATTTCTAAAATCTCCCTCTTGTAGCTCCTTTCTCCTTCAAAAGTTTGTATTGTAAAACCGTATACTTGATACATATACTTACAAATGCTGCTGTGGAAATGAGGAGAAAGTGTGACTGTCTTTTTTTACTCTCGGGAAATGACTATTTATATAGGCGGAGGATGAAATCGAAAAGTTTATCACTTGGTATCCAAGTATCAAAATTATCATCACGATCTCCATTCTAAGTAAAATAGGCTCACTGAGGCACGGCCTTCCACAAAAACCACAAAAACTAATCTGCAGTGACTATCTTGTGATAATTTTCCATTTGTATTTAAAACTGTCGTTGTGAGACTCAAAGAAAGTATTTATGCCTCTTTGTTTAAAACAATCTTCTCAGATCCAACGCCATCATCCTAGATAGACGAAATATGATCTAGATAATAAAATACAAATGAATCTGTACATTATTAATGTATCTACAAAATGGAATGGAGAAATTCGATTATGATTGCTATTAAATCTGGTTGCTTTCCAAAGGAGACATTCCTTGCAAAATACAAATTTCAAGAGAACCATGTACTTTTTATTAACCATTTCACAACTTAACACCATTTTATTAATGGTCGTATTACATATTTTTGATTTGAAAATAAATAAAAAGTCTCAACAAGAAAAGTAAGTTATAAGCTCTGACAGTTAAAAAATGAAATCATTATGAAATCTCCATTGGTTTTTCATATCTTTTGGATTTGAATGAGAGAGGAGCATAGGCACGGTAAATTAGGTTTTCTTTTGAAGAATTTGCAGCATTCATTCGCAATTGATATTTCCTGTCAGCTTCTGAGGCTTTACCTGAGATTGTTGCTTCACAGGCAGACAGCTCTGCTCCAACTTTAATGGATTGACCCACAATAATACGTGAAGAAGGATTTTGTAAGTCATCTCTTTTACCTACGCAATTTTAAAAACAGGTTTACAAGTTTTTAATATATGCAATAATAAGTGATCCAAGACATCATTATAGGATCAGTCATTACCATGTAAGAAAATAATTTAATAGACTTAAATAATATTTACATTTGACATATTATGTCAAAAACTGACCAGAAAGAGTAGCATCCCGCAAGAAATTAACAACAGTTTCAAAACTCATTTGATGTAAGGGACTCGTACTGGATGAAATCCCGTGTCGATTGAAGGGTCGATAAACACCAGAGTTTGTCATGTAGTCGGCAATCAGACTTAAATGTCTTGGGTCAATCACAATCCCGTAAACTTTGAACACATCCGTCATTTCCTGTATTCAAATTCACAAGTTGGAAATATTTCGGGTCCCTTTGATTCTAAAGCTTAGATTATTTATGACATGATTATTTAAGAATTGTCTTAAATAATCTAATTTCTGTCCATGGAGTTATAATATGCAGTTGATCTTCATGTAAACATAATAAAATTATTTTTACACATAAACAATAAAAAGTTTTGTACGACGAACCTTAATAAGAATCTTGAGTGCAGCTTCAATCCCAAAATATTTGGCCATTGTATGAATGTTGTTACAATGTAAGTTTTTGATGTCCAACATCTCCTGGTACTTGTACATGGCAAGTATATTAACCCCTTCCGTTTTCAAGTTTACTTTTCCGTCAGACTTAGTAACGAATGCCTTATTGATATCCTTAATTTGATGAATGACAGACTTAGCTGCCACATTTTTGAGCAATAATCCCATATTGACTTTGTCCTGATTTGGAGGAATTTTCAAAATAATTTGACACCACTGTTGATTTTTACGATCAAAATCATAGTCATCCACCAAGGGATCAACTGTGATTGCATCCATCTTACGTTTCTTAAAATTGGCTTTGTTGACAAAGAATTCGTCGGCCACTGCGTTGAAGTTTGCATCATCATCTTCACCCACTTCAATTTCTTCATCAGCCTCCATTGGAACCTTATCATCTCTTATAGTAATAGTATCATTTCCTTCATCCTCCTCTTCATCTACCTTGTCCGGCTCATCTTCCGGTAATTTTTCTTCTTCCTCTGCTTCTTCATATTCACGCTCATACTGACGACTCTTCTTTCTTGTTTCAGTGGCATCCGCATCCTCTGCTTCTGCCTCATCGTCCGAACTTACATGATCTTCACCCTGACCCGACTTTTCTGCTTCCGTGTAAAGTTGGCACATTTCATCTTCCTTGGAACCTTTTTTCTTTTTCCTACCACCACCACCACCACCACCCTCATCATCATCATCGTTATAATCATCATCCTTGTCATCCTTGTTACCACCTCGTCCTTTTTGCACCCATGTATTTTCCTTCTCATTAAAAACCATGTTAGTACTCTTTTTCATTTTGAGAGCCTTACGCATTGCTGGTAAAAGACGAGTTCGGATGAATCGCATCTCAAAATATTTCAAAATTGTGTATGGTTTCGCATGAAATATATCCTTGTACTCTGAGTAGGGGAGGAAACAAAATTTCAGATGGTAAGTTCGACTCCCTGCCGAGTCCAGTTCCTCCGTTACACACACTTTTTCAATAACATCGGTCATGGTGACCCGAGTGAGTTCAATTCGAAGTCGTTCACATTGCTCGTCCGTGACTCCAGGATGGAATGGAATGTCCATATAAGGAGTCTTGATATCCGCTGAGGCTACCATTAGAATCTCACGAAGTCTAGGAATCCCGAGGGTTACATTCATTTCACCGCGACCAGCGAAATGGAATGTGTTGAGTGTCATCTGAGTAGACGGTTCACCGATAGACTGCAAATGGGAAAAAGAAAAGAATGAGATATACATATTTTTTTATATAAAAAAATGAAAAAACAATCCAAAATTAACATTTTATTTAGAACACGTCTTCTTTATCCCTGTCCCCACACAAATTCTAACTTTCTAAAAATCTAACGTCTAGCCAGTACTAGCCACACACAAAAAATAATAATAATAAAAACAATAAACTCAGCATGAAGAAGACTTAGATACACAAAAAAAATTCGCTACCCAAACAAAGATATTCTCAACTGTTCTTCCTTTTCGCCTTACATAGAATTCATTTTAGATGGGCACACGATCCCTGAACTACTTTTGAAAACTGTCTAGTTTCCAGTGGTGAAAGTAGATATGCAACCCACTACACAATAGCATCTGTGTGTAGTACGAACGACAACAAAAGTCAACCAATAATTTCTGAGAGAAAAAGGTTTGGTGCTGATGTGGGGGAAAATACGAGCATTATAAATAATACAGAATCGTTTCCTGGAGAGTACTACGACGGCCTGGTGCTTTCAGTGCTAATGTATTTTGGCCTTGCAATTTGCAGCAATGCTTTTACACACCCATACACAAGTGATTGATGAATGAATACACAAAATGTGAACATTGGGCCTTCCATCCCCCATCTTTTAAAACTCTCTTCTGATGTGTGTGTGTATGTGTGGTATGTTGAATAATCCATTCTGGTCGTTCCATCACGACGCTCTTCATCCGACCGAGAGATACCGACTTGAAAAGATGAGACCAGGTACAAGTGTACCCTCGTCACCACCACCCACATATGGTCTACTTTCCTTTCTTTCACTTTTCTCTCTCACTCTAGAATTACAAAATGCTACATGCATAGCTTGGGTGTATTCCTCCTTCCTGTCATTGTCCTTTCAACTATGCATAATACACATATATTCATGATTTCTCAAGCCCATGTTTTCTGTAGGAAAAAAACTAGGAGCACAGCAAGTGTCGAACACACCATCGAGAGACGGTGTGTTCATCGTGGGTAAACACCATCAATCCTCTCGGTTCTCCCCGAGAACAATTCAATTTAATATCCTTGCACCCACCTTCTCCATGCAATCTAGTAAAAATGTTTCCCATAGTCCCCAAAGTCTACTCTTACCCTAACCCTCAAAAACTTTTTACTCTCATGCCATGTTTCCATTAAGTTTTCTACCACTTTATAACTGACACCATGTGTATTTATGCTTGGGATATATTATTGTGTACGGAACGACGGAGAAGAGGACAAGTATAAAAGAATTTAAACTAGTAGTAGGAGTAGTATAATACCTGAGCTGCAAGAACACCCACTGCATCACCAGGATTTGACAAAGCTTCTATAGCTTTTAGATAGACAATATCGTGAAAGGATTTGTCAGAAGAGTCATAATCTTCCATCATTGTTTGTAAATTTTCTGAAATGACCCCCATAGTACTTGGTAAGATTGTTGAATTGACAGGATCAGGGCCATGTTGTACTCCCCTTTTGTTGTAAGATTCCTTCTTCTCGTAACTTAGTTCCTCCGTCCATTTATTTTCCAAAATTTTATAAATGTTAGGTCGTCCAGTCTTGATATTAAATCCAGTCACATGTTTTTTCAAACGTTTTGACTCATGGTTGGAAAATTTTATAAAGCCGCTTGTTCTTGTCCCTCTTTTAGTTGAATGATTTTCTTTCCAAGATTTCACATTAGCTTTGGCCTCTTCAATTTGATTCTTTATTTCAGGATTCATAGTCTTGAGAAGTACTTGACCACTAGTACGAGTAAGGACACAGTCGGAATTTTGATCCAAAAATTTCATCTGTTTCGGCTTCAAAAATTGACTTCTACACACGTCCAAACCATCCTCCCCGTAAAGAAATTGTACGACACTACCATCACTATCTCGTACAGTCATATCATACTGCGTCACAAGACCTTCCAGTAATTTTACGAGACATCGTTGCAAATAACCACTCCGACTGGTCTTGACTGCAAATGACAATATGTAGTATTAAACATAACATTATTAACAGGAAAAAGAAGTGCTGAATTGACAGAACTTTTCTTACTAACCTGCCGTATCTATTAAACCTTCCCGACCGGCCATGCAATGAAAGAAAAATTCTTGTGGACGAATTCCAGTCAGAAAACGACCCAATATGAAACCACCAGATCGAGGAGTTAATTCATACGGTCGAAAACTTGGCAAGGACTTTCCAGCTATAGTCAAAGGAGGACGTTTCCCTTCCAACTCAATTTGTCCCAATGAGCATGACATTTGTATTGTATTGACAGTTGATCCCTTAGCTCCAGACTGAACTAGTAATTGGAGATTATTTGCTGGAAAAATGGACACCAGACCATACGGTACACAGGTACTGAAATGTATAATAAAAGTAATATAATGTACAAGGAAATGGGGAAGTTACACCGTATAAAGAACGTTATACAAAGAATTTCCATGTCAAGTTCATGTCAACTAACCTATTAATCTGGTTATTAAATTCGTCCAAAACTTGTTTATATGATCTATCAACAAATGCTCTAGCTTTAACATCCTTTGTTTTATGGATAAATTCAAGTCTTTCCTGAATCTGTTCTTCACTTGCATCAATGGTCAAACCTACACCTTTGACTGCAGCCTCTGGACCAGCGGAGGACACTTTCAACATTAGATTACTTCTAATTTCATCAGCTTCTGGCATCACAAGTACATCTTTCACACCCAGTGTAAATCCTTCCCACTGAAGAAAACTCGTCAAAAGCCTTGAAAAAGCACTCAATAATGCTCCTACTGCAACGCTTCCGTACAACTAATTAAAGTAAAGTAATAACATTTTTGTATTATTCTACTTTTTTAAATTAGAAAAAAATTGATATACTTAAAATAAAGGTTTTCTTTCCTGTCGACCCTCACCTCGTAAAATGCATGACAAAGACCATAGGGTGTTGCTCCAAGATGAACCTTGTCCAAAACACCCGTCAAAAGTTCTCCACGTCGAAATATCACGGTTGATTCAGACATGTCATCATCGGAAATTTTTCCACCATATTTGCATCTACGAGATTCCCATACACGCCATTCCTGTTTCAATAATCATTATTATTAGTTATTTTGTATGACATAATATGACTACATGATAACACACTAGTTTGGTATACCAGAAAAATTTATCAAAACTCACGTTATGCTTAATCTTTGCTGAGGATGTAAAAGTCAATGGAGTCTTTTCTTTTGTGACTAGATTTTTGATGATGGTAGAGACAACTTGTTTTCCAGACCAAAGTACATATGGTTTTAATAGTGTTGGTGGCTCCAATTCAATCTCCCGATGATGATTACTCAAAGCGAAAAAGACTAATTGATGATAATCTTGTCGGGTAAAAAAGCGTCCTCGAATTGTCAATTTTACAGCACCGACAATATGATCTTGAATCAATCCTCCAACTGCCAATAAACACACAATATCAAATTATTCCTTGGCTAAATGTCCTAAACGTTGTTTTAAAATTTAATTTTTTTAAAAATTTATGTTAGACTCACGAGGTGTTCCATCCTTAGGTACCAGAAAATGACTGGTGACATTAACTATTTTTCAAAAAAATTAATTTTCATTCCTCAGTCAGTTTAAACATTGCTTAGTGAAAGTATTAATTAATTTCCCTCAAAGTCTTTTAAGAAACCTACCTAAGGCGGCTGCTTCAGCTCTAGCTTCTTCATCCTGTGGAAAGTGAGCATTCATTTCATCCCCGTCGAAATCAGCGTTGTAATGTTTACAATTAGCATAGTGCAGACGAAAAACTTTTTCTCCATGTAAAACTCGAGCTCTACATCAACAAAAATTAATTTCATTACTCTAAAGAAACATTATGTCCACATTTAGTACATTAGTACAAATGTTCTTAATACATGGAAACGTACCTATGACCCATAATCGAGGGACGATGGAGAGAAGGCTGTCGATTTAACAACAGCAAATCTCCATTCTGCAAATGACGATACACAGTTTTGACACCAGTAAAGGAGGACTCTGTCAAATTATCCGATACGAGTATACTGTTGGCAAATCCTTCCCTTTGAACTTTATTTGATGCACTGAGTTTAACCAATTTCCCCCTTTCATCTTGTACAGCAACAGCACTAATCAAGTTAAGAACAAATAATCGATATATATTATGTCACGATAGATTGTAAAATTTTACAATTATTTTGCATACAATGTACAAGTATTATACAACTGTCTAATTTCATTTTGATTAAAATTACCCAGGATAAATATTCGGTCCGTTGAGAATGAGTTGTCTCAATTGGTACACATTTGTATGGGTTACTTTGCAAGGGAAGGTGAGGACTTTGGCAAAAACATCAGGGATCCCAATTTCATCAATATTAATATTAGGATCAGGGGTAATGACAGTTCGAGCAGCATAATCAACCCTTTTTCCCATCATGTTCATCCGAAGTAGTCCTTCCTTCTTTTCAATAATTTGTTTCAGACCAATCATCAAGGAACCTTTGACAAGATTAGCAGACGTACTTTTGTCTCTATCCATGACATGATCTACATCTGCCTGCAAGTCATTCCAAGCAGTTTCTAACTTGTCTGTGAATGTTTCTCCATTGACACCTTTTAAGGCTCTCTGTATTTAAACATGAACAATTTCAAAATCAAATTCATATCATGAATTTCAAATATGAGATACTGTTTAATTGTACAGCAGATACGTACCGCCATTTCCGGAGTCAATGATTCTTCACCATTTTGTATGGCCTTGTTAATAGAATGTATAATTGCACTCGATTGGACAACATTACGAAGGGCCAAATTGAGTGGATTCTCCACGTGCATGTTGTTGATAAATTGAGACTGTACAAAAAAATACCCATGAGAACAATCCATTCAGCAGTGCATACCAATTGTGTTACTATAATATTTAGTTGAAACTTACAGGACGATTTTTAGGTGGTGTAACAGTCAAAACGTCAATAAAGAAGACATCAGTTGGATACTCTGAATTTGTTGTATTTAATACAGGAAAGAGATATTGTAGGAGCTCTGCTTCTTTCAACCACACTCGACGTAACTGGTCACTAGTCAAATTGAAAACAATACCGCTTGTTAAAACAGCCGTCTGGTTTGGTGTACATATATTTAATCTACATGTGACAAACTTACCGTGCTTCCTGTGGAGTTAAATATTTCTGTGATGTTGGTCCTGAATCATCATCATCATCTTCTTCCTCCACATTTTCAAGTTGATCAATTGGATCTGCCGTCTTTTTCTTTTTACTCTTTGATCTATTAAGCGCTCCACCCATAGAATAAATTATTTTTGTTTCGAACAGTACTATCTTCCTAGTGCACACACCACAGAATTGACATTTGTGACTCCGTTTAGCATGCTTCAAAATCCTCTTAACGATTGACTGCTTGAAACTTTCCAAAATTCTAGAGTTTTCAATTTGAGGAATCTCCTTTCCTTCGTGCACGTAAAGAAAGAAAAAATGTTTTTATTATTTATATGTCAAAAGGTAAAGCAAGTATTTATAAATTGGTATACAATAAAGAATATATATATTAAACACTTATCAAATGTCCGTCGACAAACTTTTCAAACTTTTCACGAGTATAATCAATGTCAGTAGGAGTCATTGTTTTTTTCTTCCTCTTTTTACTTGTGTCTGGGTCATTGTCAATCACAAAATCAGCTAAGATATACTCTGCTTCTTGTGCTTCACTAATGAGATTATACTCAAGTAGTTTAAGCTGAGCTATTGATAAATACTTGACTGAAGCTGTAAATGAAAAATAAATTGAATATTTACTTTGTACATAAATTTTACATATTTGATTCAAGAAAAAGAGAAAGTGATTGACTTCTAACCTGGCATTACAACAGAGGCACAATTAATACAACTCAGGCGAACGAGCTGAAGAACAGTATTACTAAATAAAGGATTAATAACTGGTAGTGGTAGTTCAATGTGTCCAAAGTGTCCAGAACAACCATGAAGCATTTTCTGACATGTTCCACATCTGCCATTTTTGTCGTGTGGACCTGTAATATACGAATTAATGAAAATCAATGTAAGTATTTTTATTATACTACAAATATAGTTTTATATTTCTTTACCCATCAAGGGGTCATACAGTCCTCCTTGTAGAGCTTGGCCTGTAGAATTCATGGCGAGTGGGGTAATTACTTGGACTACACTCAACTTTCTTATTTCGTCCCCTGAATACAGACCAAAGGTCAGTCCTCGTGGATGAAAACATTCTCGTTTTGACTTGTCCCTGTCCATTTTTAATAAATAAATGTCCCAAATTTCGACACGAGGACAACACGAGGAGCCGAACTCTGTTTGAATAACGTTTGTCCTTCCACTCTCTGCATTCTGTGGTTAATCATCGAGGATCCTAATAGTTTTATTTTGGTATTTTTTGAAGATTTTTTTGT
>WJFB01002319.1:0-20316 GCA_009870185.1 Pygmarrhopalites habei
AACGTTGTCGGCGGGTGTAGTTTTAAGTTTTATTTTCTACACTGTCACAACTTTCCGTGTCATGTCGTGTCAAGTCCCTTTTGACCCTGCCTAACCGCCAAAGATGGCCTAGGTCTCATTGTCAGTGCACATACAATGTATTCTGATTGAATAATTGGCACTACCACACACGTAATCCGCTTAAACAGTATAAATAGAAATAGTCTGTGAAAACGGAAGAGGAAGAGTGAAACAAGTAAAATATTTTGGATTTGGATAGGAGGAGGAAAAAACAAGACTAATGATTTACTTTATTTGCCAAACTCACGCAAATTATTTTCCAAAAGGAGAAACCTTTTTATTTATAACTACAGGTTGTCCCTGTTGCAAAACATCCGAGAGAGAGAGAGAAAATGATGATGTGGATGTTAGATTATAATATTTTATTATTAGAACTTGGAATCATTAGTGGGTTTCAATTTGGGAGCGTTCGTGCGTACAGCTAGTAAATTAATAGTAATGTCTACGCATTTCCTTGTTACTCCAGTTGTCACAAATTATTTTCTCTGATTTCCTCTCTCTCGTGTCATTGACTATCATGTAAGTTGTCGAGAGAGAGAGAGAGAGAGACAGGACAAACAAAACAAGAGAGAAACAAGTCCAAAGTGAACACCCCCATGTCCCCATTATTTTTTCTAACATGATAATAATACAAGGCTGATCTACGCGTGTATAAAATAATATTTGTACAATTACAATACACGAGGAGGATATAAAATAAATTTTATCATGGACACAAGGGGGAAAGGACTGACTGAATCACCTGGACTACATACAAAGATATATATATTTGGATTATCCATTCCCCTCTCCTCTCCTCTCTCTTTTTCTGTAAGCCTCAATATCCGTCACAATATTTCACGTCATTAAAGTAATTGCACCTCATTTTTATACATGCTCCAGTTTTATTCTCTCTCGCTCTCTCCTCTTTTCTATTGGAGGACCGGTGGCCGTCAAAATGCCATACAAATTGCATGCTCCACAATTGTACCCCCAACCACCACCATTATAATAATAGAGTTGACTGTACACTCTCCACTCTCAATCGCTCTCAGTCTTTTACCACAGTCATTTAACTCAAGAATGACCAAATGTGAACCGTACATACAGGGAGAAAGTGAGAGAGACTTTTTCTTACTGTGGCTATGTCAATAATTTTCCAGTCATGTTCCAGTCATCGCCGACGGTGGTTGGGTTATCAAAGAGTTTTTCTGAGGGGAATTGTTACTTAAATGGAGAGAAAGCAGGGGAAAGGCGTGGAGGCGGTGAGGGGAAAGTCTATAATTATTCTAATTAGCCTGTTTACGCGTCTCCATACTTTTGAACTGCAGATTAAAACGCAAGTTTTTCTCCACTTTCCCTCACTCCAATAGTCCCCATTTAAAAACTATGGGATAACAGGGAGAGAGGGAGAGAGAGAATGTGTGTGTATTTTTAGGTTGGGTTAAATACACCTTGTCCCTTCGACTCGTCATCAGCACGTCATCTTTCATGTTATGTCCATTTAACACAAAATAAACTGGCCATCAAGAAAAAAACAAACACACTAAACTTAAACAATACACACACGCGTCCAGGACTCAATAGAGAGATGTGTGTGTTCTGTGGGTTTATTTAGTCAAAAAATGATTTTCTTTACTTGACATCCCTCCAAAAATAAATAGAAGAGTCTTTCTCTCATGAGGGTGAAAGTTTTTCCATTAAAATTGTTTAAAAACGGAAAGACTTTCACTTCCTACTTTCCTTTACACTTTTGTCCGAAAGAAATGTTTTTGCTCTTTTCTTCCACACTGTTCACAACGTTGGAAAAGTTTTTTGAATCCAGATTTTGACTGTTGGGAAAAGTGTCAAGGAATGAGAGCCCAGGGGCCAACAGGACAGGACAGGGAGAGAGAGATACAGGGGGGAGAATATGGGGAATGTCATCATATCATTTTCACTTTCGTTTTTATTCCTCCCTTTCCTCCCATGTATTGCAATGTTGAATGTGTCAGGATTCATTTATATCACTCTCACACAACACACACAAACCAGTTGCATTACGAGTCCCTGTCACACTTCTGGTTTTTCTCAAACAGACGAACAAATGGGGAGTGTGTATAACTGTGTACGGTGTGTAAAATACATTTTGCGAATAGTATGAAAATCACAACCATTGTGTAACTAAATAAAGTAAACATTGGGTTGTGTGGCATGTTGTAATTGTACACCGTTATATTGTATTGTACACTATGCAATGCAATACAAATCCCTTTTCCAAAAAGACCGTCTTTTGAATTGAAAATTGTTGAAAGATCTGAGGGATTAGTGGGAGAATGAAATTAGTGAACATAATTCTGATATTTGAAAAGTACAAAGGGGGAAAAATATATACATTAAGGATTTCTGCAACTACACTACACAAGTAAAACCCTCAATGGAAGAGAAATGAAACTATTTGATGATGAGTAAAACCTGGAATATTCTCCTCTTCATTGCATCTCTACGGATGGAGATAGTCAAAGAAAATATGACTATTTTCCATCATTGTGATGTCTATCCATTTCTATTGTTCGACTCAAAATCTCCGCCGGTCATCTTCCAGCATCATCATCAGCATCCGGTTTCCGGTACAACTAAATATAACTACATACCTACACAGTTAGTCAGTAGCCAGTACAACCAAATCTTGTTTACTTGTGGCAAACTGTTTGATCATCTATACTCCCTGTCTCTACCCCTCCAATCCCAGGTGGTTCATCATAAACACAGAGAAAGAGAGAGAGAGGTTTCTGCCAGGATTCTACGTTCATTCAACGAATGACCTTTCACTCATTCTTTTGGGTGAGGAAGATTTGATAAATCTTCAGCAGATCAGAGAGACCACCCAAACACGAATGCAAAATCTTTTGAATTTTCAATCATTTAAAAATTCATCCACACAAAATTGTCTCGATCAATTATTTAATAATGGTGATCAATATTAATCAGCATTAATATGGGGTAATGTAATGTCGTTTTCGCCATTGAATTTTGTGTCGGTACATCTGAGTGAAAAGAACCGAATATTCCAGGAAAGGTTCTCATTGTGTGTGTTTGTGATCTCTAAGGCAAAATGAATATAATCGGTTGTACAATGTCAATGTGTATAGATGATTTCTTGTGGAGGCATAAGACCAGCAGCAACAGTAGCAGCTGTTCCTGGAAGTCTGGAAATTGGTCGGATTTTATACAGATTTATTTATACGGAAACGAAATTTCCCCGGCAGTAAAAGTATCAAGTATGAAGACAGAGTAAACAAAAATTTATAAACGCCATCAGCCAACAGGGATGCTCATCGACACAGAAATGTAAACCCCCTTTTGAACCCCGTTTATATCCTCTAAGCACAATTATTTAATTTTATATCAGTTAAATAACAGCTCCTATGTCCTTTACACTGCATTCCCATGCACACAAGTAAGACGTGCCTCTCGAATGAGAGGCACACACTTCAATGAATAGAGATGTACCGTATTTGCTCTAACAGAGATCTAAGGCCTTAGAGCCTAAACACTAAATAAAATGGAGCTTATAAGTGAGACTCTACTGGAGACCTGGATTATGTTAGACAAAATACGGTAGTCGTTGTACTCATTTGTTTGTACTGTATGGAAGGTAAGACCTCATTTAAAATGAACCTATTATCTCTCAATCACACAACTTTGGATCTTCATCTTGTGGACTCTAGAATGTCAAGTGAGTCGCAAAATTCCTGACGCAATATATGTTCAACAGAAACTTCCATTTGTAGACAAAAGGGGGTGACCATATATAACAGTCCAAACTAAACCCACATGTCCTCAGGTGACGTCACACATCATTCATGATGACCCAGACTTGTCTAGTCGTTGTGTAACTCTACAGACTACACGTTACAAAGGAATAATTCAATTTATTCACATTAGAATAAACAAATTCTTTTCCATAGCCATTGTAGACAAGAATAAATTGATTTCTAAAAGAAAAGTTCTGCTTTACAATTTCCAAATGTGTAATAAACTTTCATTTACGTTTCAACCCGTGTCTCTCTTTCCCTTACGATGTACAAATCCCCGAATGTGTACT
Source organism: Pygmarrhopalites habei (assembly GCA_009870185.1). Classification (NCBI taxonomy): domain Eukaryota; kingdom Metazoa; phylum Arthropoda; class Collembola; order Symphypleona; family Arrhopalitidae; genus Pygmarrhopalites; species Pygmarrhopalites habei. Next base: position 4,127 of record WJFB01002319.1, read on the forward strand.
TTCGTAAGAGTAGGAGTAGTGAAAGAAGGACAAAAGAATTGATTTTATTTTAATTTTTGAAAAAAAAAACGATTTTCCCGAGTTTATGTCATGTATTTTAATACCAGTTTGCATTTTTAATGATACCGTCTGTTTGGACAGGTAGATAGGAAAGTTACATGGGATATGCCTCTGGACAACAAACTAACATGTGTCCTTTTTTTGAACCTCCTTTTGTCAACGTATACTTATTTCCCCGAAACATTGTGTACGTGTGTATTTTGTATGTAGACAGTCGGAACATCTTAATAGGAAGGAAAAACACAACAAATTTTCTTATCCTAAAAAACTCATCGTGTATGATTTCCCTCATACCTCCAACGAGTATATAGCATCACGAAACATTTAAAATTTAAAACACCCATTTTCCTACCTTCTTCTCTAATATTCAGGCTCTCCTACTGTCAATATTATAGTCTACAGCGTACAATAACACACTTCAAATAGTCTACTAACACTTTTAAACACAACTCCACACTCTATCTTTACATACACAAATCTCCCTTTTAATTTGTACTCCACAGGTTTCCCTAAAATGAGACCAAATAAGACGAGAATTCATCCTCGCACAATAACTCCGACAATTAATTGAAAACATTTTTCTCCCAACTCAAAACTATTTAAATTTCCCATCAATTATGTAAGTACTACACACCTCAATGTATAATGGGCACGTGTGAATTAAATGTGTGTTGTATGAAAATCAAAATTCCTCGTAAAATTTCAACACACAGAAAAACTTGGTGTAAAAGAAGAGAGAGAGACAGAGGCACAAAGGATTTAATCATGCTCAAATTCTATAGACCACACACACATCCCACACATACTTTAATAGGGATAAAAACCAGTCTTCTTCTGTGATTACTACTTTCCCCTTTGTCTGTCCTAATGTCCCGATCTGACGACTCTTTGCTGTTGTTTGCTGTCTCTACATATCGAAAGTCTTTGTGGCTGCTCATATTGTATACAATTTTGAACGGAGACTTTAGATTCTTTGATATGGAAAACATCGTGTGTGTCATGATCGACTTAACTAGCACACACACGCATATGTACATACGAGAGCGGATATGATGATGCGTAAGTTTCATCAAAATCCACAAATTGTATGAAGAAAGGAGTGTGTCAGGAAGCTTTGTGAGTTTTACTAATTTATCCCATGAAATGACCCAACATGTGATGGAAAATCAATCTCTCTCCTCGTTATCAGTCGTCAGTCTTACAGTCTCTGTTATTGTGGAATTCCCATCAAAATGACCTCCAAACTTTGGACCCTCCTCGGTCATCCCTGTACATTGTATTTACATTGTAAGGAAACGTTTTCACTTCTAAATTGACTAGTCAATGTAAGACTGCTCTTAAATATTCCCCTATCGGGCACACACTCACTTGGAGGAAAGACGGGAGGCCGGATGAGTGGGTTGTTATTGTGATGATGAGAAAAACAGTGTTTGCTACACACACACACACACACACACATACAGTGACAGTGTATGTACACACGTATGCAAATTTTTGTTTTCACTTACGACACTTTGTGACTCAAAACAGGAGCAATTGAATCTAATTGACTGGAGTGAGTCAACCATATACAATCAAACGCAGAGAGAAAGTGTGCGTGTGGGAGGGAAAGAGAGAGAGAAAAAATTTTTTTCGATAACGTCAAACATTGAATCTTATTTTTCAAGCCAAGTCATGATTGCCTTTTTGTGACTCTCATTCCTCGTCAAAAAAATTACACAATTGACTATTTGACTATGACGACTCATATATTTTTTATATTCAACGCTCCCTCCTTGTCGTCATTGTTATTGTGCAATAATAATATGATTTTAAATTCTCAGAACCATCTTTATTAAATTCCCTTCAATTTTCTCCCTCTCTTTCCCTTAATATGTACTTAATAGTTTCTATGGACTCAAAATCTGAAATAATATTTTCTCCACATGTGCACACACACTCACTTTTGTGTGGGATCATGACATATAAACTGCATTATGTCAGTCTCAATTTGATTTCCTCTTCCCACACACACACGTAATAACTGCAAATTTAATTCCTTTTCATCAGATACTTTGAGCTATTAAAAATTTTTTCATCGTGAGTTCGTCTGTGAATTTCTTTTTAATTCGTAACGAAATTAGGAGACGAGCTTTTGAATTAATTTTGCTCAATTATTTTATCATTTCTGAAAAGTTTGGTGGGATTGGGTCATTCTAACTACACGCAGTGTGTCTTGATCAGACACAAGCGGAAGGTCAAACCTTTCTTCCTTATCAAGTCTAGGTCATCCAGCATTCACAATTAATCAATCAATTTTATCAGCCCTTCCTGGTACTAACTAGAAAGGTGAGTGTACCTGTGTCTCTAGTCAGTCAGTGGCAGCCACAATTTATTTAGCATGGCAGTTAGCTTTAATGATTCTGATGACTGACCAACTTTGATATTCCACCTTCTCTCCTAATCTCCCTCAACCCCAAAACTGACTAATGCATTTTTCTCCGGACAACTCCACGTGACGTGACATGAGCTTTCTGGCTTTCCCTCAACTTTCTCTTTTTCTCTCATAATCATCATCATCTCATCTCATTGTGTGTGTGTCAGAGTCCATTTACTTTGTTTCAAATACTAAATATGAACTGGCATCCCTCAGTTCTCTCCCTCTCTCTCACTCCAGACAAAGTTAATAGACTTCCACGCTTCCCTGAGCCTCATTTCCCTTGAACCATCTCCTTTCTCCCACTCTTCTCCATGTTCCGTCCACAGGGAAAGCGTCTCTGTATATTTTTTCCAGCTTCCTTTCACCTTTTCACAGTGGGACAGGGAGAGAGGGCGAACCCACATTCAAAGATATTATATTCATTGTATTTAATGCATCATCTCCCTCCCTCTGTTTACGCAAGAATCTTGGCCATGATGTTATTTTTAGCCAAAAAACATCACATAATATATCACTTATTCACACACACCTCCACCACCCAGCAACAACACCCCCATTACAACACCATTAACGAGTTTGCACACAAACACTGTTTTTCCTGATGATACATAAGGAGAGAGAGAGAAAGGGAGAAAACTTTTTTAATGGCTTCAACCCCGTTAAATATGAATATGACTTTTCTTCTCCTTCTCCTTCTCACTTCATGACTATCTCCAAGTTGAATGGAGAAAGTTTTGAGAAATATAATCAAAAATATTTATTTTTACTCCTCTCGATTTAAACAACAAAATAAACACACGCACACCCACACACCCCACTATGGAGAGATTTCAAGGGACTGGGGTATGAGACAAGGGAAAAAATTAAATGAAAAATAAGTGTATGGAAAATTGTGCTTTTTAGTCAACTTGGATCTCTCAAGAGTACAACACTCCAGCGTCCCACTTATTCCCTCCTCTCCATGAAGCTTATTAAAGAATGGGAGAGGAGAGCGTGTGTGTACACCTGTGTGAAATAGAAAAGGACTTTTGCATAAAATATCAAAACTACTTCAAGATCATGACAGTTGTACATACCATAATCGTACATATGTGTACGGTGGAATGGGACACAGGGAGAGAGAGAGAGGGAAAGAGAATGTGGGAGAAAGCGGGGGAAAGTGACGCGTCATCCATTCATTTCTCTGAATGACAGTCGGGAGATGATACAATGCTTGTATCATTAGACTTTGGGGGACACACAATTCTGATGTACAATGTGTTTTTTGTGTCTGCCTCACACACGTGGAGTAACCACCAACATGTTTGAGATGTCTCATAAAACATGGAAAAATCTACTTTCCCCCTCTCTCCATCTTTCTATCATTGAGAATATGGGAAATCTTACTCTGAGAGTCAAAAAAAGATTCTCTTCTCCTCGTGGGAATTGGATGATGGATGGTCGGGGATGGTAGGACAAAATATGTGTCTGTATTTTAATGTACTTTCGCTCTACACGATTCATATATCAGAGCATATAGAACAGTCATGCATTATACAGTGCATGTATGTATTTGGTTTTACAATTTATGATATGACACAAAATTACATTAGGTTGGGTGTGAGTCGAAGTGCTAGGGAAAAAAATCTCTTCAAAATTAAATGAAAGGAGTGGAAGAGGAAGAGACTCAGTCAGTCCCCTACTCTCCGATTTAATTCAATTTTTCTCTTTACCTATATATAATTCTTACTTCTGCCCTTTCCCACCTATCCAAAAAACTAGTAAATGGTAAACTGTCATCGTCCAAGACGTTTAAAAACGTGTATTCTCAGCATCAACAGCATCGAATGACAATCTCTCGTCCTAAACTGCCGAAGGTCAAGTTTAAACCAAATTGTTTACTCCACTGTCCTCAACCACGTGTTTTGGAGGAACATATTGACTGAGCTAGATCGGATCGTTTTTAAAAGTACTGAAATTTCATGATCAATTTTGAAATCATGTCAGTAACAATTTATACAAATGTCCTACTTTCCCCTGTCCCCTTCGTTCTTCAAAGGAATTCTAAAAATGGAACATGAAACGTTTCATCTATTCTTTGGAAAATGTTTAGCACCACTAATTCTTCAAGGAATCTTTTTTGTGCGAGGGAGGACAAAGACAAAGAATGACCCAGTGTCGGAGAGAAAGTTACAAATTGAAAATTGAGACGGCTATACTGTCACACACAAATATATCTATCTACAACATTCAATTTTTTCTCACAGTTTTCTCTGCCCACGCACAAAAATCCTCCCCCTTGTTTCTCTCTTGTTTTCTTATTTCATTTGGAAAAAACTCCATCACGTCCCTTTCTTTCACACTTTATACCCTGATCGCTCACTTTCCCTCCCACCCTATCCCATCCTCATCCTCGGGAAGAGAAGCGAGACGGAGGAATTATTGGAGAAAAACCCACATGACATCACTCCATTCTCCTTTGTCATTTCGTAGGTAAACATGTAGTATGGAACATCAATGTAAATTTAAATACAGTCTCCACCACTCGATTTTGTGGGGAGTGCCAACAACGGGAATGAAAATGGAAAAGGAAAATACTTGAGAGAAAATGGATTGTAAAAATGACAACTATATTTAGATTTCCTCTTCTTTCTTTTGGCATGCAAATTCTTGATTCCCCGCCGCTTGTTTGCACAACATTTTTGACATATGTTGACTTCCAATAGTCTACAAAATTACGAGAATCTCATAATAACGTGAGCTTCCGTCGTGCCCCGTCCCTTATTTCAACACACACACACACACATGGAGGGAGGGTGAGGAGAGGGAAAGGGGGAGGGGGTGAAAGCAGTTTCGATTTCTGGATGATGTCATCTTCTTAAATGTGCCTTGGGCTTCAACTTCTTTTTGAGTCAAATTGGATGGATTGTGGACTAAGTCATGGAGCTCAAACACGGCGACCCTCCTCCTCTGTCCCTTCACCTGCATCATCACATGATGTGTGTACGTGTGTGTGTGTGTCACTCAGAGTTGGGAATGAGAGAGGAGTGTAGAGAGTACATATAAACAAATTAGACTGCCTCCTCCTCATATTCCATCATATTTCCTTTGTGCTTTGTATCCCCCTTGTACATAGCTACTACGTAACAAAGTGAAATGAAAAAGAAGGAGAAGGAAAGTACAGTAATGGAAGTAAGAACTCTTTTGCCAAAACTTATGTCTCAAATCCTTGATTACTAGTGTAAGCTTGTGTCGACAAACAAAAGGAGAAGAGAAGAAAAAAAATTAGAGCTTAACTCTTTAATCCTTCATTTCTCTCATTCATTTTGGAAAATGGTGCGAGTGTCTTGTGGAATTTCATGCCAGCTAAAAAGTATGGATTTTTTTCCTTCTCTTTTTTTAATTCAAACAAGTTTCCATTCCAAAGTATCCTTCCCCCATTTTTCCTTTCTGGAAGGAAACACAATAATTAAATAGTAGAAACTTGGGAGTTACAAGTTGTGACTGTCTAAAAAAGAATTCAAAATTGATATTTTTTTTCTGAAAAGAAAAATAAATTGTTAGTCGACTTTCACTCTGACTCTCAGCACATTTCCCTTGTAGATACATATTTGCCTGTGGTTTTATAAGGGGTTATGTCAGTTTTGATTCTTTCACGACGAACTCCCCTTCTAATTGACAACATTATATCAAAGAAAATTATTTAGTAATCAAGGGAACCGCAACAACAACGGTTATACGTCATTCATCTTAAAATTTCATACTTTTACCCCTCCCCGCTCCTTTCTCTCTCTCTTTCTCCGAAGAAAATGGTAAACAATTTGACGACGCGTCGTCCTGGTTTCCCGTCAATTTTGTTCAAATTGTATGTAATAAATTCCATAATAATCCACTCCACTTATCCTCGTATGTTAATCGTGACTCTCTCTTTATCTCCCTTTCAGAATCCTCGTCTTTCAGAGCGCCGTGACCTTTGAAATTCTTCCACACTGACATAATTATCTTGATATTACCCTCTCCCGTCTCATCATTTCGACCCTCTGACGAAGGATTAATGTATGTTCCCTCCACTTCTTCCACAAATGAAAGGAGAGAAGAGAGTGAATGTAGAACCATGAAGAGTAATACCTCGTGTATGATGTCACACACACACTCTCTCTCTTTCTCAATTTATTACCCCATATATTGAGTCAATTAAGACGTAACTGGGGTCAACTTCTATGTACTTATGTAGTGTTTCAATAATTTCACCCGACTAGAAATGTATGCATTACGATTCCTTGTATGTAAGTTACATAGTTATATAAGTCATCCCTACATTTACCGACCTACATTCTCCCTCCTTGTTATTCATTTTGATTAGTGGTTTTTTTGTACCTTGGTCTGATTCACTCAATCCTTGATTGCTGTTCCAGTCTCCCTAACCTCACGTTTTTAATCTAAAGTCTCAATATTTCTAACTACGAGATAAGTATACTGCGTATTCTGGTAATATATTCTCCCTTTCCACTGGAGAGAGAGAGAGAGAAAGAACAAAAGTTTTTAAATTCAAATTTTCCCTTCTCTCTCTTTCCCCTTTTATATATGGAGCACAAATGTCATTCACAATTTCAGCCATGATTACGACATGAATTCCTTTTTTATTTTTAACTCCCACCACCCACCTCCATTTACAATCCCGACCACAAACACAAATAGAGACAAAGAGAAAGCAAGAGAAAGAGAGAGAGAACACCGCAAACGCACTTTACAACTTCCCTGTTTGTTCCTGAATGGAAATCCATACAAATAATACAAACTCTGGATAATCCAGGCTGGATTAGAAGGGATTAAGACCTTGACCAAACCACACACACGAGATTGATAAATATTTCAATGTTATGTTCATTTACTTAAGATTCAACTATTCAAATTTGTAAAATGTGATTGAAGGGACAACTCTGCTTTCCTTAGTTGAGGATTTACGGATTTATTCTGTACTTAAGGATATTGTGACAACCTACGCTCACTTGTCTCAAAATATAATGCTGAAACGACTGTACGGAGAGAATTTGAATTGTAAAACAAAACCCCACTCACTCCTTTAATGTTGTTAACCTTCTCCCCTCACAACTCCTTTTATTTTGAGTCACCATTTACATCCTATGTAATTGATTGTGGTAATTTTATGGACAACATTCTGATGGTGAGACAGTGTGTGTACCCACCAGCCCACACGGCACGCACACTACAACAACAACAACAAAATTATCCTGGGAGTAATGAGACTGAGAGGGGTCATTCATGCTGAACGTTGGCGGTGGAGATTCGGATTGCATGGAGAATCCAGGTTCAGAGAGAGACACACAGAGAATCTTTTACACCTTCCAAGATTCTCATTACATTTCCCTCACGTCCACATAACTCCACTTCATTCTTGTCGGAAGAAGAGAAAGGGGGAGTATAAAAGTGTTCATCTGACACCGACGGAGAAGGAGGAGGAGGAGGACTTGACTAATGGAAGGAAGGTGAAGTTGAGGAGGCCGTCGTTGGCAATTAGACATTGTCATTAGTTCTCCTCTTCCTCCTCCTCTTCTCATCTGACTTATTATGACGTCATATACATTTTGAGAGCCATTCACGCCGTGTGTGTACGTGTGTGTGTTTACTGTGTTTCAAAATAACAAGTTACTTTCACCCGACCATTTTCTCATTGTGACTCTCATCATTGAAATGTGAGTCTCAAGGGTGCTTCAACTTGATCTCTTCCACTCCTATTTTCGATGTTACAACTATTTTGTCTGACAACAGACCGAAATACTGGCCCTGTATTTCTTCCAGTCTGGGGAGGTTCAAAAATTGTGTGTGTGTGATACACAGGTTGGGATCCAAGTTTTCAATACATAATCTATATTTATTCGTTTCCAAACAAGCTTTGCTATCCTCTCTCTCTCTCATTTTTATTGTTAGTTCCTTCCTTCTGAAAAAATGGAATTAGGGTATATGTACAGTACATTGTAAAAATGTACAGAATGAGTGTGGATTACACGCCATAATTCAATGTCTCTCTCGGTCCCTGTTTTTTTTAACTATCCGGAAAGTTACACACCATCTCAGTCAATAGTTTTCAAAAACTTTTCCAGTCAAATTTATTTATTTTTACTGACACCCCACACACCTGTCTTTGGGACACACACACTCAATCAACGTGAAAAGCTTACTTCCAACTTTGAGCCAGCTTACTCTACCCTTTTCCTCTCTTCCCTTGTCTTTGGAAATGATCTGGAACACTAATAAGCTTCCAACTTTTTCTTTTTCAATTTTGTACATGCTGTGCATTCTTACTTTACTCAACTGCCTAGATAGCTTTCACCCTGAAATTTTAAGTGTGCATTGTAGTTAATCATGGTGGAGGCGGAGGATTCTACGAGTGTGGAGACGGATTAAAAATAGAAACATTTATTTGGAAAAAACACTTATGCCTTTATTTTTCTTCATGTTTTAAAAACAAGGGAAAAAACTAGAGCAGAAAAATGATTTTCATATATATTTCTTCACCAAATGTCAAAAGGTGTTGAATTTCTTGTGTTAATATTTTATTGGAAAGCACAAGTATGGAATTTTTCCTATTCCTTTCCCTAGGCTGAACTGTAAATGAAATGGCAGTTAATTCCTATTGTCTTACATTTTTCGTTCGGTTATAATTAAAAATGGATCGAAGTTGTGAAAACTCCCAGTTGTCCTAATGGACACTATGATCATCTAGAAATTACGTATTAATAACTTTTTTGCTAAAGACAAAAATGAATACCTGCTCAATTTAATTATTATCCTTGTGACGCAAGTATACATTGTACCATTTTAGTTGTATTATATTGACAGCTTAACCAACTCAAAGAGAAAATCGTTAAATTTCTCACATAACTATTTACCATTTTCACTGTGTTCATTCTCATTAAAATTGGATTTTCAAAAATACGGATTATTTGAAGAATGATACAAATTCAAGAGATTTTTCTCTCACTTTTGGTTGAATAAGGGAAAATGATGTGGGGAGATTGAAGGAATGTCACATCAAAATTTAATGTTCCTTGTCTTTGTTAAATTTCCCTGAAGTGGCAAAATCCTAAAACAAAAGGCTCCAGATATGTTATCGACCATTGACACAGGCAAAAGGAGTCGCGACTCATGTAACTGAAGTGACATCGTTTCATTATGAAACCAAATAAATTATCATTAAAACCAAACTCATGTGAATGTGTGTTGCATGATTTTCTACCGTAAACCGGAGTGACTTTGCCAAGTCAAATTTTAATAAATATATAAAGGTGTATTGTAAATCAAATTATATATTTTACAAAGCAAAATCTTTATAAAAAATCATTCTGAGTTGTACAAAATTTCAGAATTCAGTATTAATGAGGAATTCTCTTCAAAACCAACTGGCTACATTACCCCGGTTTACGGTTCAAACACACAACAGGTATACATAGCATAGCATTACATAGTCGGTTGATGTCGTGCTCGTAATTTATTTAGACATACACCCAAGTAGAGCTCTGCTCATAAAGTCAAATGAGACTCTTTCGTGAGTCACGTCTTGACAACTTTCATTATCCCACAACAACTTGAACATTAGACCCTTTCCCTGGACTTTTAAAACTGGAGAAAGTAAGGATAACTTTCTCCACTACACCCACTCTCCTATTGACAGTATTTGGTTTGCAATACTTTTTTTCTCTCTCTCCTTATCCCACTACACGTAAATACTAATTTGTCCTCCACTCAACTTGGATGTAATTTTCTATAATTTCTCTAACCACAACAACCACTATCACTATTCTGAACAGGATCCATTAATGATGATGTCACAAAAGTCACTCCACACCATCAATCCTTTCACACACACACACACATGAAACGTAGTCTTTCAAGTCCAAAATTTATCCCAAGATCATGGACTTGAGGAAGTGAAAGTCACAAAGAATATTAAATAAAGATTAAATAATTTCTCTCTCTCTCCAAACTTGGACAGGGGACTAACCTTTTGTCCCTACAGGCAAACAAACAATGACTGAACCACTCCATCACAAACAGATGATGAAGGGTCCTACAAAAGTCAACACCTAGTCCAAGGACTTATGCAAATCACAATATGTTTTATACTTTTGTCAACTTTCAAGGATGATATATTTCTCCACCCCCGAATCATCATAAAGATAATGGAGTGTACACTTAAAATTACAAGTGAAGAATTTGAACGCACAGACAGAGAGAAGTAAGCAAAGGATTAATTTAGAATTGTAAAAATATAATTACCTGTCACATTCCATAGTAAGAGGACGGCGACGACTATTTGTGTAAGATACTGCATTTTTATGGACACAATTATTTCTTGTTCCGTTATCCTCTGTTGAGTTCCAATGTGTGAGATTCTTCGTCCGAGATAAAGAGAGAGTCAATAAAAGTTTGAAGCTGATAGCCACTTTTTTTGACAGGTCACCCGAGGATAGAGTACAGGTACGGGAGTGCAATGACTGTGTAAGTATGTGGAAGGTGGACTCTTTTCTTTGTTTTTTGGTGTCTCTTTATTATACTCTCTTCCTCTTTCTCTCTCACTTATTCGCTTTTGTTTTTTCAGCTGTTCTTCCTTCCTTTTTTCTTCTCCTTGTTGTTAGTTCTTCCAATTTTCCCCTGCACAAGTTTACATTCAAGTGGAAGTAGGTACACCTCGACTTTCTCTACTTTCTCCTCTTTCTTTTACGGCTTCTACTTGTTCAAATGTCCTCCCAAGGAAGTGATAGTCCCCTCACCAAAGTGTGTCCAGGAAACTCTCTGGAACAAGAAAAAACACACACAAAATATGTGAGAAAACAGAGAGAATATTAGGAATTTTTTATTCTTCTACTCATCTCTACTTTCTCCTTCTGTCACGAAAGGTCTCTGACAGGGAGAGGGAATGGCATAAGTTTTGTAATCCAAAAAATGCTGAGTATGATGGAAAAGGGGATTGGAACAAATATATATAATATTTTTAACTTGGGACCCTCTTGGAAAATTCCAAATCCTCCAAACTCCATCTAACTCCTACGAATTCTCATAAAGGGTAAAAGAAATTTTTTCATGTTTTCAATAACAAGGGAAAGGGAATGAACTTTCCAAAAGATTTTTTGTTAGAAAATTTTCTTGAACAAAAAGGTAGGGGTCAGTGAAGTTGACTGAATTTTTTACAGTAAAATATACAGCCTATGGGTCAGGGAACAAATTTATGGGGGAGGAAGAGGATATTATTATTATTGGTGTGTGAGTGTGCGTAGGCGAATAGTGTTGTTTGTAATGTTACACAGCGTGTGTGTAGGCAAAAGGGGTGGCTGTAAAAAGAGAGACTATCAAAAAAGGCTTTAAAGTGGGAGCGGAAGGAAAGGGAATTGTAGGATTTTGAAGATTTTTCTCTCTGAACCCACACACAAAATTCATGATTTGGAATTCAACAAAAGTAAACGGAGGGATCATAAATATCTGCCTCATGTCAACCAATCTAATTTAACGCTTGACATCTCCTCCTTCGCTCTGACTTCCCACCCTCGTAAAATTCCCAGTAACTATCTTCCAGCGCAATAGGAAACCATAGACAGGACAAGAGGGTACAAGGTGTGTGTCTATGTACATTTAAAAAAGTTAAGGGATCCAATTAAAAGATACTTTCTCTCTCTCTCTTATTATCATGTTCATGTACTGTCTACACCCAACACAACACAAAGACACACACACCCATTTTTTCATACATTCCTACTCAGAACATGAATACAAAAACAAATTTCAATTTAAACTGTGGCTTCAGTAGCCAGTCTTTCGTTGAGTCAATCCACTGATTTGTTTTGTTTCCTATTTTTTATATTCAAAATTGATTTTGAAATCAATTCAAAGTGTTTGAAAACTAGTTTAACTGGAGAGAAATGCCACAACAACAACGACGCACAATATCAATTCGTTGACTGCTCTAATTTTTCAATGCCGTCGAGAAGTACAGACTCAACTTATTCTTCACAGAGAGAGATAAACTGCCGTGGAAAATTTTCAATTAAAAATTTCTAGAATGTTTTGATTCTCCACAATATTCCATTCAAATCTACTAATGGATGTTGCAATGTAATTCAAAATTTGTATTATTTTTCCCCCTACTCAGCTTTCTCTCCTTTCTCCTTCTCCCACTTGTTCCAATATAATTGTAAAAATTGGATATGTTTATGTGTGTCATGGAGGAAATGTCAGAGTTATTCCAGGATTTCCAAAGACACACATTATAAAGAAAAATACGGAAACAATTCCCCCCCTGAGTACTGGAAAAGAATAACAAGGGGAGAATTTTTTTTGCACACACAGAGAGTTTATACCTTCATTCTCCTCCACAGCTGGAGTCTCTAGAGATTTTGGTGCCTATTCCTCCTCCTGGCGAGGAGGAGAAGGTAGGAAGGGAGGACTTGGGAAGGTGTGAGTTGTAAGGGAGAAGTAGGTGAATTTTGTTGGAGCAAACTGTTAAATGATAACCCATGAATAAGAAGAATAGAAAGAAAATTGTCAGTTGCATTATACATGAAACACTTTCTTACCCTCTTTCCCTTTCCCTTTCTCCCTCTCTTTCTCTTATTATATAAAAAATAAATGGAGAAATTGAATATAGACGAAGATGCCATTAATCAAAAATGTCTGTGCTACACTACATCATCACTAACCAATGAAGAGAAAGAAGAGAAAGAGAAAAAAAGTTTACACATTTTTTCCGCCTATCTGTGTGCGTGTGCCTGCTGACACAATACTGAGAGAGAGAGAAAGGGAGATGGGTAGGGGGAAAGTGGGAATGAGCGTGGGAAGTTAATGGAGAGCAGAGAAATGTCAATGGCAAGTCATTTCATAATTTGATGAAATAATTGAAAGTGAGAAGTAGAAAGGAGGAAGATGAAGTGGAGAGTGGAAAAATTGAGACAGAGAAAGATGGTCAATACAGAAATGAGTGTAAAAAAAGAGAAAAGAACATCATGTCATTTGAAACATTGGCTTACATGGATGCTGAGTTTCAAAATAAAAATTTTGTCTTCTCCTTCTGGTTTCCTAGAAATATCTTCGTCCTTCCTTCTCTCTAACTTGTTGATTTGACTCTTCCTTTTTCCAATTCCAGACTCACCTTGTCAAATCTCAAGTCTCCAGCTTTGTTTAAATTTGAATTAATTTCTCAAATGAGTTGAGAGTTGTGTGAATCACAATAGCCGCCCGTTTCTACTTGTATTCGAAGTAAAATTTCTTTTCTTGTAATTTTTATCCTTGATTGACAAAGGTCTGTGTGTATTAACAATATTACTCCTTTTTGTATTCTGTCAGTTGTGGAAAAAGTATATTTTCGAACTCACAGTTAATTCAAAATTTTACAGAGCAACTATGTAGAACTTTGGGTACACGGGTCAACACAATCTTGAGATTTTTGCGTTTAATCTTCCCAAATGAAATGTATCTGACGGTGTGTGTGTGTGAGTTTTGGATGAGAGGACGATGGAATTGTGCAGGGAGAGTGTGTGTATATCTAGTTATCTAATATGGTGAAAGTCTGTGTGTGTGTGCTGTGGCTTGTTCTCCAGAATTCCCCGTCTTTTTTGGGTGTTACTGCTTTGGTGGTGGATTTCCAACTGATTTCACCTACCTTTCCTACTCCCAGCTAAAAAGCTCTCCACCACAAAAGAATATGAGCAATGAGAGAGAAGGCGGCAAAGCAAAGAGGCAGGCCAACGCACAACTCTCCTCTTTCTCCGTATGCTTTCTTTCTTGGATTGGAGTACCTCGTCCTCCTCCTCCCTTTCTCTACCCACGTTTTTTTCTCTCTCTCCCTCTTATGACGATCTCACATTGTCCCTCTCCACCAACACGAGATTCAAAGAGTTTGGGTGGGCAAAAAAATATATTAAATGCTAGAAATGTGAATGGAGAATGGCGACAATGTAAAGTGCTATTAGTATCACCATTGTACGTTTCTTTACCTGCATCCACCACCGTCTGAGAGTTACTTTCTCTCATTTTTACTACTTTGGATGCATCTCAAGTAGAACAAGAAAAAAGACATATTTATGACAGGTTAATATTAATTTTCTTTAATTCTGTAGGACATTATGCAAGAAACTCTCTCTCTCTCATCCGAAGAACTAACAGTAGGGCCACATATTTCATTTCAAGAAACGAACCATGTGTAATTCACAGGGTCTTCGGACAAACTCAAGGTCTCCAGTGACACTTGCAAAACTAACTTTTCAGTTCATTTGTAAAGAAAACAGTGCAGTGACGTCAGAGAGGTCAACATTTTTTAGAGTAAACAGAAAAGAATACACGATGACCATAGCAAGTACTCTAGAGAATATGTAATTTATAAAAGTAAATCTTCATCTTCCATTCAATTTCCATTTGTATGTACATGTATAAGCGAAGGAGTTATTGCATAATGTTTTCAGAACAGAAAATTCTTTGTAATATTTTTGTATTTTTTTCAAAATATAATCAAATCCTTTGGGAGAGAGAATTTTTAAAGCAACAAAGCTTTCGTATACCTCCAATGAGGAATACGTAGTACCCAAAGATGTAGGTTTTGTTGACGGTTAAGAATATTTCTTGTAATTTTACTGAACCCTTGAGTATTTGTTAGTTATTGCATAACACACTAGTAGCAGCATCAGAAATTTGAATGATCTGTTATCTACTTTTGCCATACTGTGAGTCATGTGTGTGTGTTTGTATGCTGTTCATACTATGATGTAGTACACGAGGGGGAACAAGTAACATAAATATTTACGATACAATTTTAAATGATGTCAGTCTTAAAGTCATCCAGAGTACAACTAAAATGGTTTTGTAGTCTAAACATGGCAACAACGTCCGAGAAAGAATTTTTTGGAAAGAATTCTCTCTCGTGTTTAAAGTTTCAATTTCAATTTTTTGACTCCAGGCTTTTTATCAATTGTTGACTGACAATGATTGTGATTCGTAGTAGTAGTCCATTCCTCTCTAACCCTCTCTTCTTGTTGATGAGACCAAAGGACAAATCATGAAAATAATCTTATTTAGAATTTCAATTCTCCCCCAAATTTCCATATTACTTCAAATTCCTCCAACTGATTCTTCTCATTTGTCTCTATTTTAATTGTGATTAGTCATTCAGCGCAGTGTCTTCCTTCATAGCCACAACAACCTTTTTAGTGCTTCTGTCGGGTTACATTATGTCAGGTGGAGAAAGGGAAAACGAGGGAGGAACTCAGGTGAGCAAAGGCACGTGGAGGGAATGGATATGCGAGTTGTGTAAACACAAATTCTAAATTTTGGCAAAGATCTGATTTCCTAGAGACGCAAGTTAAAAAATCAGTGAACCATAGTCGAGAGTCAAATGTTAATGCATTCCGAGAAACAGGATTCTCAAAAATTTGAAGGAATCAATCAAATGACTACCGTCAACGGGGGTTACTTCGACCGAGTTTTCAAAAACTGCTACTTCTCGCAGCTGTAACTTTTTTCGGTGTTGTGTGTGGAACTTGAGACTGAATTCTGCCATCCCTTAGCTACTTTAGGCTGCCATTACAGTCATTTATCTATGTGACCTCACAACGTAATGACCTCATTATTGCTTGGGGTTACTTCGACCGATTTAAGTTTTGACAGTGAAAACTGAACTTTTTCCTCGATAATGGACTCTGTCATCATTATGGTGATGAGTCAACCCCCT
>WJFB01002320.1:0-20314 GCA_009870185.1 Pygmarrhopalites habei
AATAACAATCCGTCTCATTGTTGCATAGCACAATTCCGTCAGGAACATCGAAAACTATGATCGAGCCACTTCACCCCGTTTCACGGTATACTGCCACACAACACACACACACAATGTGTATATATTTGCCAAACCAATTCTCTTTCTTTCACCAAATGTACAATCGTAATGTATGGGGTGTTGAGAATGGGAGGAAAAGGTAAAGGAATCAAAGATGGTCCATCTTCAGTTTTACTCAAACGATTCAGAGACAGAGAGAGAGAGAGGTATACACACGTACACAGACTTCTATTATGATCCGGAGTCGAAAAAGTCTCCAAGAGAAGATACATACACTGATGAAAACATTTGATATTTTCACACACAGCCACAATCCTCTTTCCATATAAAATGACACATAATAAATATGAATGAGAACTTGGGACTCTCCCACAGACTAATTTTGCATTGATTCTGTGTGGGGCTCTGTGCTTCTCAACTTGTGGACTGACTACATATGTATGTGTACGAGTGTGTGTGTACTAGAGAGAGAGAGAGAGCTTTAAAGTTGTTTCACTCGCCCCGTACACACACTCACGTTGCTAGGGTTTTTGGAGTCTGTGAATGATTTCTGAGGAGAGAGAGAGGGTAAATGTGGATGTGGGAGATGAGTGAGTGCGTGTATGTGTGTCAAAAAGTTATGGAAACAAAGTACATGGAAATGTGGATGTGGTTGCTGCTGCTACTCCTCAAGTCCTGGCGCCGACTTTTCCTCTCTCTCTCTCTCTCTCTCTCTTTTTTGACTAATGTCTTGCATTTCTTTGCAAATATTTTCCATAGTCGAATATTTCCCGTACACTCTCAGAACTATCAGCAAGGGGTATTTTTTCCAATGGTCTTTCTTCTTCTACTTCTTAGACTTGTTTTTTTCTCTCTCTTTTGAATCCTCTTGCTTTGCTGCTGCTGTTGCTGCTACTGTACTTTTTGTGGGGGTGAGAGAGTTCTTTTCTCCTCCTTGGAACATGTACCATATACTTATTCTCAAAAGATCTCTCGACTTTTTATCCAACTTATACTTGTTCTCTTTCCATCATTTCTAATGCACATGATTCCATATAAACTCTCACTCTCCTTCTCCTTCTCTTTTTTCGTTTCGTTCATCTCATCCACTTTTCCCCATAAGTTCATACACAGGCTTAAACTTGTACTATCTTTTTTTGCATGGGGGAAGACGGGCGGCGGCAAAGCCAATGGTAGCGGCGGTTAAGATTCCGTCATGTATGAAAAAATCAAAGACTCTGGAGAAGGAGAGAGAGAGAAAGAGAGAAATCAGGCCACGAGACGAGAGAGAAAGAGAGTGGAAATCCAAAAAAGTTGAAATAAGTTGTAACTTTTTTTGTTCGTAGTTCTCTTCTTTCTTTTTTTTTAAAAAAAAGTAAAATATCCCTTTGTTGTATTGTATTGTATTGGCTGTAATAAATTCATGTATTCAAAATGCATAAAAAATGCTATAAAATATAAAACATTGTAATATTTCAAGTATTTTCTTCTTCCCATCTCCCTCCTCGCTTCTCTCTCTCCCTCTGAAATTTTTTATAGTAAAAATTGATGTAATATGGAAACATGAGGCAGAGAGAGAGAGAGAGAAAGAAAAGAAAGAGGAAGACAGAAAAAATCCATAGGAAACGGGGCTAAAGGTTTGCGTGTGTAGGATTGGATAGGAATACTGAAGAAGGGTGGTTATGTAGTACGTCTGTATATAGTATATACACAATACAGAATGGAAGAATGTATTTTCCTTCAGTTTGAGTGCACAATTTAATTTGAACTGATAGAAGGCCTCGTCTCGTGTATGTATCTTCGTTTCTGGTTATAGAGAAGTAGAGAAGGGAACCAACCTTGTGTCCTTCTCCATGAATTTTTGCTCTGACTCTTTGTCTTGTACATCCATCGTGTGTCCTTGTGATTGAGAGAGAGAAGACACACACACACAGTCACAAGCACAAGGGAAGGAGATAGAGAATCATCATGATATCGCCCACCTGGTTTTACAAAAAGGTGATTGCTGATGATTTATAATGTCACTTTGAGAGAGTGCAGAGACATTTCAGGTTCCTAGTAAAGCTCATTTCCAAAATGATGATGTGATGAGAGAGAAAGAGAGAGTGGAGGAGGAGGAGGAGGAGGGGATATCCAATGGTGGACAGTTTTCCTATGGTATTTGCCCAGTTTTTCAAGAGTTGTTATATGCTTTGTGTGAGTGTGTGTGGAAAAGGGCTGAGCTTTTGACTTGTATTTTCATATTATATAATAAGAGCGAAACTAGAATGAATGAAGAGAAGAGAGAGAGAGAGAGTGAGAGAGTGAAGTTGGAACATGGAAGAAGAAGGACAATGTGGTTGGCAATGAATTAAATAGAAATACAATATAATGAAGACGTTTTTGGGTAAGATTGTGCATGTGGTTAATGGTATGAGTACTCTGCGGACATTATTTGTTTTTTCCTCTAATGCACCAAAGACCAGGGGAGGAGGAGAGGAGAGGGAGGAGGAGGAAGGGGGAGTAGAGAATAGAGTAGTCTAGAGTGTGGAGAGACGAGAGTGTATAGGACGAGAGTTAGTTGAGCATGTTACACACCGCTAATATTACGATAATTCCATACTATTATTTGAGTAAGCATCTTGCGTGACTTTCTATTCAGCTTCAACTTGAGTAGACTGCTGAGGACGACTCGTTCATCATTTTCCATCATCTAATTCTAATGCACACACACAACACACATTTATATATACACTCTGTCTGAGTGTACAAACAAGAATGGAGTAGGAGCAAAAGTACATGATTCTCCACAGCTCCAAAGTGTATGGTGTTGTGTGTGTGTGTGTGGAAAAAAGCGTTGTCGTCTCCAGTCCACTGTACACAGTGTTGTATTTGTGCGTAGACTGTGTACACGATGATCATTGAAAATGGAATAAAATCCACACCATTATAGATTTGAGTACTTTTCCTCACTGCCAAGCCACACAGTTCTAAGCTAGTTTTTTTTTAATACACGAGACTCTCTTGTAGTCTTCGAGTCAAAATGGAAATTCAGTGCAAATACAAGATGCAAAGAAAATACTATGATGCTTACTCTAGGTTGGGGAGGGGAGGAACGAGTTGTGTGATATGTTTTTTTTTGGATTTCGAGGACCTTGGATACTTTTAATGGATGCTAGAAATTAAGAGAGAGACGTTTTGGAAACGTGGAGGGTTGTCATTTGAATGGCCAGGATTTATAGAGTAAAAATTTATTTAATTGGGGATGCCAAAAAAAATTGTCGGTTAAAATGAAAGATTATCCACACACACACAACAAATGACCGTCGTAGTTTACGCATGATATTTACTACTAATCTTTTTTCTGGGTGTGTATGTGTGTGTTAGGTAGAAATATTGTGTACACTTTTAACATTACACTAGGGAATATTTCAAAAAAAATCATTTTTTTCTCTTTCTTTTTGTACTGAACAGAAATTGCAAATATATTTAATTTCTTCATAACTCAATAACTTTTTGAGGAGGACGTGTAGGATGATTGGGGATAGAGAGAGAGAGAGAGTGAGATGGAAAAATGAAAAATGACCTGTTGTTCTTTACTACAAACGACAAAGTACTAACTTGTCTCTTTTTTCCTCCCCTCTCCTCTCTCTACAAACACAAATATCCTTCTCTTCCTCATTTATTTAAATATTAACACCAATATATTTCTTGAATGTACGAGAAAAATGGATACCTCTACACACACTACATACCTTACAAATATACTCGTTATACTTATTGTACACAGTCACACACTTTGTGTGTGCAGTGTAGAGCCACGTAGTGTAGTTTTGCAGTTAGTTTGATTTATGATGAGAATATTTTCATTTTAAACCGTTTCCATATAATAAATGACTTGTGGGTAGCACTTTTTAAATGGTCTTTGAGAGAGGGAGGGAGGGGAGGGGAGGGAGAGAGAGACTGAAGGAACTAATTTGAGAAAAAGAGGGAGAGACTCGACTTTTACATGTAATTCAAATGGGAATGAAAATGATGATGATGTTGGAATTGTTTTGAAAAGGAAATTGGATGAGCGGGACGAGAGCAAGGCTATTTGTCTTTATAATAATATACGCAGTGTAATGTATACTCACTGCATTGCACACATTCACTCTTCTTCACTATTCCTGCTGAGAACTTTTAATATTGTCTCTTGGCTTCTTAAATGTGGACTATCTTGTCTCGTCTCGTCTCCCTGTATTGACAGAGGAGAAGAGGGGAGGGAAGGAAAAAATACATGCAAGATAGTGATTGTATGACTTGTAATCTGAGATTGATTGTGCATGCATCTGCGATGGATGGAAGATGAATGAAAGGAAGCTGGGGAGAAGGGCAAGACGGTCAAAGTCAGCCAGACCCACAGAAAGAAGAGTCTCTCTTTCAGTGTGTGTGTGTGTTTGGAGAGAGAGAGAAGAGGATACGAGAAGGGAAAATAGAATTCCAAACTAACTAATTAGTGCCAAAAATGGTGTAAAGTTATTACCGGGTCTGCTGTGTGTCACTAACTTGAATAATAATACAGAAGAGTCTTCTCTATTTTTTCTTTCCTTCCAGCAAAGTTCCCTCAGTCTCTCTCTCTCTCTCTTGCTCTCTCGTTGAGGAGAGAGACAATATCATGTCATTCTGAGACTGCCTTTAAAAGACGATACACTAGGGGATTTAGAGGACAGACCACATTATAACATATTGTACATATTGTGTAGGGAAGAATTGTTTTGATTTTTTATATAACCATACATGTATACCCATCCCTGGTCTTCCCTTATGAACGTTCTCTAGCCATCCAAGTTATCCCTATCATGGTCGAGGGGGATAGGGAAAAGGCAAAGTTCTGCTCTCAAGGAGTCCAAGACGAGAGCTTGAGCTAAGGATATGGCTTGAATTTTTTGACTTTAAGCCTACTTGTTTCTTCTCAACTATTTTCCTCCCTCCGCCTATCCCTCCACACAAATATAGAGAATCAGAGTGTGGACGTGGATAGGCAAGTTCTAGTAGCAGAGTGTCAGTCTTGTAATGGACATGTACGTATAGGTTGTAATAATTTCTGTACCATCGTCGAGAGAGAGAGAGAGGAGGGGAGGCACAATGAACTATTGTTGTGGAGCCCGTGGCTGGCAGGAGGAAGATTGAGGTGTGTGATTTTTCCTGATGCTTCCACATTTGAATTCATATCTTTTTTCTCTATCCTATTTTGTGCCTTAGTCGTCATGTGTACGGTATTATGTAAGGAGGATGATGGAAAAGAGTACAACTCTAATGAATTTGTGTGTGTGTGTGTAAATATTTCCTAAGGAGAGAGACACAGAATTCAGACATGAAGACAAGAGTATTTAAAAATAAGAAATTTGTTTTGACTGTGTACTAGTGTGTACAAACTGTGTAGAAAAGTTGTGTTGGGGAATGAAAATTATAAGAATGTAACTTCCACATGTACTATACTGAATGAGGTCTGTCATTAAGGTGATAGCTACGTCAATTTGGGGTTCAAGCTTCCCTGTTAACTTTTTTTTCGGTGTACGACGTACGTTGTAGTTAGAGTTGAACACCGTCAAAGGAATTTTATTTTTACTTATGTACACACACATTTCCCCTTGGTGTGTGTGTGTGTGGTTGTGAGGACAAGGGTTTGCTAGATTCCAGTGCGTGGAACTCACTTTTAAATATTTTAAATGGAGAAGCCGAAGTTCCGGTAATTTGTGTCATGTGCTGCTGTGCTTTTCTTTTTTTTGCCTGCCTTTCCCTTTACTCTCTGGTCTAGTGGGTACTTGAGACTTTTGTTGTTGTTGTTGGAGGTCATAGAAAAACTAGGGTACTACTTTACTACTGTACTTTCCAACACACATCACATTACAGTCTTTTACAAGTCTGACTCTTATTAGTTGTGTGTCTGTGTGTGTGTCCCTATTTTCCGTGTAGGTTCAGTACAAGTACAAAGTAATATTAGGTTGGAAAGATAATATTTTTCAGAGTTATCCCTAGATTCTGGCCATCCCACTTTTAGTATATTACTATGACTTTGCAATGTGTGTACAGTGTACTATGTGTTCAAAGAGAAGAAGGGAAAAAAGTAAACTTTCCCGTCTTGCTTTAATTTCAAGTTTTCGAGTTGGTCAAGTGTGTACTTTGTAGTTTGTTTGAAAGTGCGGATGAGAATATTGGTAAGCGGAATCTCTTTCTGTGTGCCGCAACTTATGAAAAGGTTGTATATAATATGCAAGACACAGAGAACTGGAGAACGGAGAGAGAGAGAGGAAAAATCAAGATTTATTATATAGGTGGATGTAGAGACGTGCAAATAAATCCTAACCTTACATTTTGTTCAACAGTGTTTAACGACTCTTGAAAATTGTCTAGTAATTACTTTCATGTTTTTTTCGTCTCTTGCCTTCTTTCTTGAATTCATTATGATTATTTCAAACCCCGCCACAAACTACAAACTACGAATACAACATTGCTCCACGATAAATAAGGCTTACTGTCTTCCTCCTATACTGCTGCGTTTCTGTGTGTGTGTGTGTGTGTCTTCCGAACTGCAATAGTCAACCTGAGTTTCTGGTAAATGTTCCCCCGTCCTTCCTTCTCTCTGCTCTACATATAATACTCAACTTTTTTCAGGGATGTAGCATAAGGGAGAGACACACAGCAAAGGGGAAAAAACTCGAAAAGCTATGAAAAGTGGATGCATTGGAACGTAGCTAATGTTTATATGTTTATGCATTGTTTATGTTCTCTCTCTCCCTCGCCCCAATAATAATACTCCTTTATATTTATCATCTTTCTCTCTGTCTCTGCCTCTCTCTCATACTCGCAACTCATAAACAACACGGATGTATGGATGCGTAAAGAGAGATAGAAGGGATTTTTCAAATGAATGTATGTACGAATACATTTTTTTAATATTCAGAGTCACTCTGGAATTGGCACTAGAATTGGCTAATGACAATTATTCTAGTTGGTCATAACTTATTTATTTATTTTGTGGGAGACAGGAGCAATTAAAGTTATGACCCAACATATGTTGTACACATAGGTAAATACAAAGTATATATATACTATATGTAGGGAAAAGGGTATGGAAGGATATGAGGTTGGATTGACGATCCAAGACTTGACATGTTCATTTGGTTTTTGCATTGGGATAAAGTTGTCTAAATTATTATTGTTGCTATTGCTATTGAGTGTGTGCGAGTTTGACTGTTTGTGTGTAGACAGACTTAGTTTGGCGAATGTACCTAACTCAAATCATCAGAGGGGAAGAGAGAGAGGTGATAATTTGTTGTCTGTGTGTGTGCACACACACACACACACACATACATACAGTGCAGACTAATTTCTTGCTGTATGATTGGATCAAGCTGATCTGTTTTTGCAAGGGTGTTCCCAGCCCAGTCAAATTGGAAGTCAAATTTTAGCAATGGAAATACAAAGGGTTTGGTTGGATGATGGCGTTCATGTGTGTATGCTTGTGTGTGTGTCTGCGTGGTGAATTTTGGAAGTATGATGCAAGTTTTCTCCATGATTATGAACGGGGAATGCGAAAGGGAATTTGAGTTTTGAAATTGGAATTAAAGGGACTTCACGTCAGGGGATGTGTGTATGTGTGTGTGTGTACAGTTGATGTAAAGTCGTGAAGGAACAAAGGAATATTTTCTAATGGTTTCTCTCCCTCTCATTCTGAGAGTTAGAGGTGTTCATCCTAGATTTTCTATGCACAAAATATAATATAGTTGAACATCATCCTCTGGACCTGTGTGTGCCTTTGAACTAGTCAAGAGAGTGTGTGTGTGAATGGGTTCATATTATATGGACAGAAGTGGAAAGAGAGGAGGTTGGCTCGTTCTTTTGAGGTCTAGTAAAATACACACACACAATGTATATACACCTAAATATAACTTCGTGCATCTGGTAACACACACACACAAGCACAGGCACACACAGAATGACTCCAGCGTTGCATCTCTCCTTCCACACTCACCACCTTTTCTTCTTGCAAACCTCACCATCCAGCCCATCATCATCATCCGTCCACATTTTCCATCCCCTATTTATATAAATGTAATCATTCTCATTACATTCCAATGTACTGGGGTATGTATATTCTACACAAAACGAGCACACTGTCACACTCGTACAATGAATGTTACACGCACTTCTCTATCATCACATAAAAAGTGAAGGGATTTCCTATGGAATGGATGTGTATAAATGTATATTTATGTATTTCTCTCCCCCTGTACAGGAGTGTACATTTTCGTCAATCTGTCTCGAACTTGATAAGTGTACAGTCTCACTGTACACACAACAGAAATGTGTACGTATTCACGAGTGTGTGTGTTTCTGTGTGTGTAGATTTTCTCCTTTTATTTTGTCTAGAGAATCAGGGAAAAATAAGAGCCAGCGCTTCTGGTTCCTGGCATTGACTTTCTGGCTCAATTTTTTTTCTCTGAAATTACATGGAGGGCACGTTGGCTCCTTCTTCCGTTTTTCTTTTTTCGAGTCTACACACTAAAAGTTGAAGAGATAAAACAGGGAGATAGGTAAAGGAGGGGGAAAAGTCAATATTGTGTATGGATGGGAGTCAGAAATTAATACGTATGTGTTCTATCTACTTGATTTACTCTCTTCCCTCTTTTCCCTCTCTCCCCTCCTTTACAATGCATACATCCAAGTAGTATATTTTGTACACGTATTCCACAAAAGCTGTACAAAGTTGTACAAGTCATTTCCTATACTGCAGTGTGTGTGTGTGTGTAGAATAGGGATGGAGCAAAACTCCTTCACCCATGTATTTTTTTTCTCGCCCAGTTTTTACGAGCCGATAGTAAGAAGAGTATATATGATTGTATTGTTGAACATGACATGTAGGAGAACCATCCCTGTCACAACTAGCTCACATTGTGTGTATGGAATGAGAGTGAGTGATTGTGTGTGTGTGTGTGTGAGTGTGTCTGGTATAAAAAGACTTGTCTCTCTTTCACACACACAGACCCTAGTGCAGTGGTTACTTTTATACCCTCTCGACTTGCCCAAGTTTGTGGGCATGGAGGAGGAAGAGGATCAGAGGAGTAGAGTAGTAGTAAACGACGTAGTAGTTCTTCTTGTTCTCATTTATCCAGGTAATTTAGACATAATTGTTAGAGAGAGAGAGAATATTGTGTGGTTGTTCCCATATGATATCACACACAGGCACACATTCCCTACGTTCTGTCTACGGTCTGTGTCTGTGGAGAGAGAGAGACAGACACCGGCACATACTTTGTGTACAGGAAACTACGCAAGTTTTAACCGGTTCTTCTTTCCTTGGAAAATTCAAGTAATCCAAGTCTCTCTCTGTCTCTCTTGTTCCCTGCCCTCTCCCTTCATATTACATTGAAGAGAAAGACAGAGAGAGAGAGAGGATGAGTTTACTACTCAACTTTGGTTTAGGAGTTTGTGAGCCATTTAATTTTTCCTCCGTCCCTGCTCTCTCCCTCTTTTCTTCTTTGTCTTTTTTAATAAGACCCAGATCAAATAGCCTTGGAATTAGTATTGGGGAGAGAGAATGAAAATTAGAATTGGACAGCTACAAACTTGCTCATCCATGTTAAAGGATATAATATCAAAATTCAGAGGGTAGGGAAGGCTCCTGGCTTCTTGTGTGTGTGGAGGGATGTGCATGTGTGGATAGGAAGAAAAAGGAAGGATATTTGGGTTTTAAAAAAATTTTGAGTCTCACCATTTCTCTCCCTCTTTTCTTTATTTCTGCCTTAATGGTGGTTTAATAGTGGGAGTCGGGGTTGACGGGGTAATTCAGCCGTAGTTTACAGTTTTGCCAGTAAATTGATATTATCCGTGGTGGACTCATCGACAATTATGATGGCTGGATTTTTTCAGTGTGGTGAAGGTGAGCGTCATTAGAGACATCCAGAGACAATACATTTAGAGAGGAGAGAGAGAGAGACAAGGGGAAGAGAGTGTAATTTGTCAAATAAGAAAAAAAAGCAATTGTGTGTAAATCACACACACATACACACCACAGTTGAGTGTGGCAGGGAGACAAATAAGTGACATGAAATGAGTGCAAAGGAGAGAGAAAGAGAGAGAGTGTGTGTGTGAACGTGGATGTGTTTGGAACATGTAACATGCTCTACTATAAAAATGTCAGGCGGAATCTTAACTATCAGCTCATACTCTGAGAAAGTTAAACACTCACACACACACACACCATTCTCTTTATACACTCAAGTTTTGTATTGTATGAAGTAAAGGGTCCACACACACACATTTACGCACATCCACATCTTCCTTCTGTAAGAATCAATGTGACTAACTTCCCTCTCCATTTACTTTTCCCTTATTTATTCTTGCAAGTCTGTTTGTCTGAGTACGTGTGTGTGTGTCGAGAGAAGGGAGATGTGTGTTTTTGTGTCTCTCTTCACACAGAGGACAAGACTCAGATGACTTCGTCTGTGTGTGTGTGTGTGTCTGGTCTCAAAAAAGTCAAATGGTCTCATCTGGAAGTTTACGCCTGAGAAATAATTTTCATCCTAGTTTTCAACCCAACTGCTAATCGTTTCTGAGAAAACTCAAACTGTCGAATCGATTGTTTTGTCATGATTGTTTTTCCAACTTTTTTTCTTTCTTTCTCTCCCCTCTTCCCCTCTCTCACTCTGTAGCCCTCTCTTTTCCTCCTTACAACCCCTCAACTATATTGTGATGATGACAGTACGCAGTCAGTTTTTTCACACTCCTCCTCCTCTTTCTGTCTTGACTCTCCTGTAATGTAATGCAAACTCTACAAATAGTCTGTAATTGTGGAGAGTACTTTGACGCGAGAGTAATTTCTTCTTTTCTTTATTCTTCCTTCCCTCCTTCTCCTCTCCTCTCTTCTCACACGACTAAGACAAATCATTTTTATTCAATTGTGAGATGTCAATTAAAATTAGTCACTGGCTCTGAATTTTGTGAGACAAAAAATCGTAATTTGGTATTATTAGGTTCAACTTTACAGTACACAGACACACACACACACACATGCCATACCATGCCACCATTGTCTGAGACATGTAATGTGTCACCAAAAAATTATGTGTGTGTGTGCTTAGATTGTTCGCAAATATTTAAATATTCCACACATTGTATAATGTAGATGTGGAGACTAGAGGGAAAAAGACAGAGAAGGGGGAAAAATGAAGATTCATGCATGAACATGATTGTAGGAGAAGAGAGAGAGAGAGGAGGCTAAATTTTTGTAATTCCGGAAACATAAAAATTGTTCTGAAAGAAAATAATATACCGAAACCATAATGATCCTACAAAGGAAATTCGCTTGAGTATTTTCAAAATGTGCTTTTGTTGAGAAAAAAAATGAGTGTGTGTGTGTGTGCTGTTGAAGATGAAGAAGATGATGATGTACCATTGTCATTTTTGTATGCCGTCGTCAATGACAATGGCACGAAGAATATCATGTGTTGTTGTGCTTCCAAGTCGATGGGCTTTGCGAGTGCCTTTTAATTCACATGTAGCCACTCACACAGTGTGCGTACACACACACTCACTCTCATGGCTTGGGTATGTATATTACAGTGTGTGTGTGTGTGCCTACGTAATTTTTCTCTTTCTCTACACACTAGGTATGCAGAATAATAATGCAGGAAGGATTATAGTCAAAAAGTTGAATTGTGTATGACACATGATGATGAGAAGATGAGAATGAAGATCAAGTAATGTTGAGAGGTGGTGTGATGCTTCTACTCTGCACTGCATCTTCCTACTACTACTACTGCTGCTGATTGTTGTGTGTATGTGTGTGTGTAAAAATTTGCATGTCTCAAAATGTTAGGATATATATGTGTGTGTGTGTGGATGTGTAGTCAGGAGTCAGGAGTAGCTCATACTGAACATTTTTTTAAGTCAGCATGAAGAGAGAGATGACTTTGCCACATGCCCAAATTCTATCTTTCTCTCATCTTTCCTCCGTTGGTGGTGGTATGTTGAGATGGTGGAGTGTTTTTGCTCGTGTCGTTTCTCGTACTCGTAATTATGACGAACGATAATGATCATCATAGCATATTCTGACTATCACGATATGCGGCTGTCCAACTGTCTGCATTTATTTTTCAAGTCGAAAAACAATTGAAAAAATTGTGTGTGTGTATGCGTCTGTGTGTCTGTGTGTGTGGTGTGTGTTTGTGTGAAATCTACACATGTAGTCATGTATAAAAGTACAAATTGTTCATGTTGGGGCTTCTCCCCCTGCTTTGTTTTAGTCGATCAGGATGAAGGCTTCAAGCATTTTTACTGACTTGTGGATTGTGTACTGTGCAGTGTGTGTTTGTGTGGCTGAGGGAAACGGTCAAGTTACTAAAATGGATTTCTATGTATTTTCTTTGAATTTTTAATGGTGGCAAAGTAAAGGATGATGATGATGAGTGGTGATCCTTGTAGTTCTTTAGCTGCTTTGAGAAATAATATATCCCATTCACACACACACGCATCATGTGTATGTGTCTAGCTAAACGTGAGTATATGTAAATGACGAGGGAGGAAGAGAGAGAGAGAGCTGGAAAAGTTTTTTTTAGTTGCGAGAGTCATGTTGTTATACTTGTCTGTTGTACATAGGATTCTCTCTCTTCTCTTAGGAGCATCAGTTTTTTGGTGTACGCTGTATGCACATATACAAATGTGTGTGTGTGTGATGTGCATGTGCTTTGGCAAGTGAACGTATGACTGGGAGGAGTCCCCACGAAACTCCATGAGTTTCGTGGGGACTCCTCCATAGGAGATAATAGCTCTTTTCCTCTGACATTTCTAATATCAAGTTAATAGTTTCTCATTGCATTCTTGACGGAGGAGAAGAAGAAGACGGAGGAGAGAGAGAGAGAGAGAGGAGATTCACAGAATCATTAGGTCATTAGAGATAATCTCCTTCATGTTCAAGCTGAACTTGAACAGGTTGAACGGACCAAAAAATACTCTCTTGACAATCATCCATTATTATCATGAGTTTTTCCTCATCTATCTCCATCTCCATACCTCCTCTTCCTCCACTCTGCATCCTACTTTATTCGAATCATATCAATCCATTCATTCCTTTCTGCCATCCATGTCAGAAGAAGGCAGCCATGGAGGAGGAGGAGGAGAGTCCAAGTCAAAACAATAACTCTCAATATTATTATTCTTACATACATTGAGAGAGACTCTGTTTGTGCATGCAAAGGAATTCTTCTCCTTTTTGCTGTAAATACTTTAAAGGTCTCCACTTGTTCTCCTACCATTAGTACAGTACAAGTATAGTGTAGAGGCACTGCACTCCTTCACGACGGATGTATATATTTTTAAAAGTTTACTTTGATTTTCCTCCCGTCCCTCCTCTCTCCTCTTCTCCGTCGTCTCCATTCTCCGTCCTCATTTTACCCGCCCGTATATTTTTTGGGAGAAAAGTTTTTTTGAAGGAAGGGGGAAAAGGGGGAAGGGAAGGGCAGGGACGGAGACGGGATGTAGAGACAGAGAGGGAAAATGTTGTATGAGAGTCATGATTTAAATAAAGTGCAAGCTTTCGTTCTATATGGATTTCTATCTCCTCTCCAGTCTACACTCCTACTCTCTGGCTGTATGTGTGTGTGTGTAGATTCTCTTTGGAGGGGGAGAATCGTATGATGAAGCTAATATGGTTTATGCCATGTCGGTGTTTCCTTTGGATGATAACAAGGATTCGGTGTGACTTAAACGCACGGCTTGGCTAACTGAAGTGCCGGAGGACTTCACACTTTCTTTTCGTGCCGGGCTCAAATTGACAGCGTTTGTTTTGAGAAGCCTTTTAAAAGAGAGAGAGAAGTTTTTCGTGAGGCTAGGGTCTTGTGTGTGTGAGAGTGAGAGAGAGATGAAACTAAGAGGAGAGCGTGTATTATCTGGGCACAGAGGATGGAACGGAGAGGCAATTTCAACTCGAGGCTATGAGTTATGATATCTGGCCCCAGCAAGGAGCACAGTCAGCTAGCAAGAGAGAGAGAGAGATTTTCAGATATTCTGTTCCATGTACATACGGGAACAACTGTGTGTGTGTGTGGGAGAGAGAGAAGATGGTAGGGCAGGAGAGTTCGGGGTTTTGAAAAAAATTAAGTGCAGACAATAGATCGTAGCCATAGCCCAACACACATTCACGTCATCCGATGTACAGTACCGTATTTGTTCAAACTGAAGGCGGGTAGTTTAAAAATAACTGAAATAGTACTTACATATGAGGCACACTTAAGGGCCACGGTGTATTTAATTATTTCCCGGTTTTTTTATCATTCAAAATCAAATACGGTAGTAATAAAGATTCCTTTCAAGTTGAGAGAGTTAAGACTTTAAAATACTGCTTTGTATATATTGTATCGTATACAAAATATTAATTACGATTCCCCTGAAAAAAGGATGATTTGAAATTCTAATCAAAAATGATTTTTGTTGTTTGTTCCAGGTATGGATCACGAGGAAGAATGTGAATGGAGTGGAAGGAATGGTGGAGGAGGTGGTCTCCTCACAAGTTGTGAAGAAGTGGGTTCCTCAGACATGATGATGCTCGTGGGGGGTGGAGGAGGAGGAGGTCGAGATTCAGCCAGTAGTCAGTTTGAGTCTTGT
The DNA here is from genome assembly GCA_009870185.1 of Pygmarrhopalites habei. Taxonomy (NCBI): domain Eukaryota; kingdom Metazoa; phylum Arthropoda; class Collembola; order Symphypleona; family Arrhopalitidae; genus Pygmarrhopalites; species Pygmarrhopalites habei. The sequence goes on from WJFB01002320.1 coordinate 14,665, forward strand.
TACAATATAGACTCAGCCCTGCCGAGTGACTCGGACCATGCCTATGACCATCACAGCTCAGAGGAAGAGTTGGAGGTGATCAACAGTAGCTATAAGGAAGTGGATCTCCACAATGACAGTCTCCTTTTGGGTGATGATGAGGTACGAGGACCGGGCTGTGAGAACAAAAGGAAATGGTCTCAAGTTGCAGCAAACCGATTGAGTGTGGAGAGTACATCCAGTTCGGACGATGAAGTCCAAGGACTCCTCCGACCCCTCTCCACCCCAGTTGAATTCTGTACATCCCCACCTGTCGACGTGCACAAACCCAGTCGGTCCCAGTCCCCTCCTCCAAAATTATTTCTTTTCTCAACGGCGGGGGCAGACACGACCACCACCGGAGGCGGCAGAAATAATAATCATAATACGGTCACCTCGAGTAGTAGTGGTGGCGGCAGTGGCAATGGAGGAGGAGGTGGTGGAGTTCAACCGCCGACTGTAGCAGTCTCCGCTTCAGCCATCCCCGGTGGTGCCCTTATCAGAGGCGGAGGTCTGAGTACAAGTGGTGTATTCCGGGGAATTCGACGCTATGACCGTCATAATCTTGAGAATCACAATCTCCTCCTGTACAGCACTACCACTAACAACCCGGTCGTTGAGAATGGATTGGCTGAACGTCAAGATGGCCGATCGCATCATTTACTAGAAGTTTCCTCAGCTTCAACAACAACAACAACGGCGTCGACTGTTGGTGGTGCTCCTACGATTGGACGAAGGTCCCCTAGAACTAACAGAGAATCCTCTTCACGAAAACGACATCGTCATCATAATCCAAGGCATATTCAGAGACCTTGGCTTGATTTTGAAAAGATGCAGCAGGTAATCATCATTCTCTCTTCTCTTCTTCTTATTCTTATGTATGTAGATCCTTCCCTCTGTATTTCTTGTCTTGATAACGATAGGTACGACTCTGTACCTTCCCCTTCATTTTTCATTCTCCTTCCACATTTTCCCATCCCTCATTTCCATACACTCTAAATTAGAGTCTCTAATATATTACCCTGTGTGAGGATGAGGATGAGGAGGAGGAACGTCTCAACTTTTAACCTCTCTCCTCTCCTCATTTTCATCTTTCTCAAAAACTCCTCAATTTATTCCAATTCAATATTATGTAGAATATGTAACTTAAAGTATGCAAACACAACTAATATCATCCATAGCATCATCATCATTCATGGCATACAATTAACTAACATAGCATAGCATACGATAGCATACAAAATATACATACACCCCATTTTAAAACTCACTAACACACCCACCCTCATTTAATTACCTAGTTTCATCATCATTAGAATCAACATCATATCATAAAACTAGCAAATATATAGAGTTGCAAAATTTCATCAACATTATCATCATATGTGTGTGTGTTTTGGAGTGAGAGCGTGTGTGAGAGGGAGTGAGAGTGAAGTATTCTCTCCCTGATTATATATTTACGTTTTTACCTTAGTCTCCTTAGTCTTTGGCTAATGTTACTTAATTCCCTCCTCCATTTTCTTTATAATATTATATTTTAATGATTTCTACCAGTATATAATTCCCCCCTCTCCCTCTTCACTCCACAATGTGAGCTTAAATGGGATAGAGCTCCTTTCTCTCTTTTTCCCTCACCCTCCCCTACTTCTCCAATATTAGATTTATTAGGAGAGAGGGAGGAGGAGAGCTAGAGAGAGAGAAGAGAGAGAACCCTCATCCTCTTTTGACTCTCTCATAATGGCGAGGAAGGAGAAAAACGAGAGACTGAAACTTAAGATGTTTTTTGGAAGAATTCATAAGCACGTCCTCATCCACAAGAGATACACACACACACACAAGCACAGACGCAGGGCAATGGTGGTGAGCTTATGTTTCCAATTAAAATAATACGTATTCTTTCAGCTCAACTGAAATGATCGAGACGATACAAGAAGAGAGAGAGGGAGAGAGAGAGACTTTCAAACCATTCTTATTCTATAATCTAGCCATTATCATCGCATATTTTTCTTCTATAGAGTTCATGTTGTTGAGTAGTCTTCAGTTTTTTTTCTCTCTGTCTTCACTTCTTTCTTCGTGTGTGAATGTATGAGTATCAAGTTGAAGCTGTGGTCTTTATTTAATGCTGTGCTTTTGCATAAATCATTCTTTTCCATTTTGGTCATCCTATATATCCATTCGTATGGAGAAGATGGCATCCTCTTTCCACACACACACACACAGAAAGAGAGGGAGAAAAAAAAGTACCTACTGATTGCCTTAGTCAGCATTTGCTGATGGTAAATATGCTTAGGTACAGTCACCCCTGGATTAATATTCAAAGTATAGAGTGTACAATCTTTGACTTTATATACGTGTGTATTTGTATTATAAGAATTTTTGCAGGATAATGGGTTAAAACTCTGTCTTATCCCAGTTACAACATAATACACAGTAAACTGTTTTGTTTTTTTCCCTACCCAGGCGTAACATCCAAAACTCCAAAAAACATTTCATTGCTTTATATGTAATGGAGTAACATTTTGTCCCTCTAATTTTTCTCTTTCCTCCATCCGTCATTTTCCATGTTGATTGCCATTCCCAGTTATTTCATTTGTATGAACTCATTTTAATCTGACCCACTCTCTCCCTCAGACGAGACTTTTGAAAATTCATGATGTCTGTGTGTGAGAGTGTGTGTGTGAAGAAGTGTAGATGATCTGTCTACTCCACGTACACTGTCCATACAACAAATTTAAGCATGGCTCTAATTGCCATATTTTTCACCGATCTTTTTAATGGGTTTCTTTTTCTCCTTCGTACGAAAATGTAAATTATATAGTTTTGGTTTTTCTGAAACCCCTCCAAGCCCACCATTAGCATTGATAGAGTAAAGTAAGTGAAAAACGTGGAGTGTGAGAAGAGAGAGAGTTTTTTTTCAAAAATGGTACATATATGGAGAGAGAGAGAGTGAGAGAGAGAGAGAGGGAGAAAAAAAATAAATAAAATTCCAAATGGACATTTAAACTTTGGATGTTGAGAACAGAGTGGGATGGGGATGTCTATTGTAAAATGTAATTGTAATAATGGGGGCATTTGTTAGATTTTCCAAGGTGCACTTTGCACAGTTGTGAAAAACTTGTGCTGTGTGTGTGTGTGAGTTACACTCATTCCCTCTCTCTCTCCTGTTTGTTACTCCTGCTTCCTCCAGTCTCTCTCTCTCTCCAAACGACACGACATGACGGGGAAAAAATCAAAGGCAGAGAAATATCATGCAATGCAATGGAAATAGGAGTGCTTGATTACAGTTGTAATGAAAGATTCATGGTAGTTCTATGTAACTGGTTGTGTCTGTATAATCTTGTAGTCATGTAAATTCCCTCTCTTCCTCTCTCCCTCTCTCTCTCTAGCCCTTCTTTCTCTTTTCCCTACCTATTTACATTTATACTTCTAAATGATATCATGTCTAGTTAAAAAAGACTGTTATACATACGAACATCAGACACCACAACTCATCGTACTAAAAGTAGTGGTAGTAAAATTTTGTGTGTGTGTGATGTGTGTGTGTGTGCAAGTTGAAAAGTACGGAGCTCAAAGCTTTTGTCCACCATTTAGAACAGGTGTTATATTATTTACCAAGGGATTACCAGGAAATTCAATGCCGCACAATTAAAACTTGACACGTACGTACAATTTTGGGGGGAGATTGGTTGTGTGGCACACACACAGTAGCACACACAGGGAAAAAACCACATGAAACACTTTCTTACATTTTACTAGTTTCATCTTGACACAAGAGAAGAAGACGAAGGAGGAGGAGGAGAGATATATATATTCTCTCTCAGCTCAAATTCCCATTCACTGCCTCATCTCGTGAAAACATTCTCCGAATTTCATTTTACAATAAACTTTATCTCACTTTGTGCCCAGCCTCAAAGCACACACGGACTCTCCACACACACACTCAGCCACTCTCTGTCTCTGTAGTGTACATTCAGGAATGGACAGATTGAGAGAAACGCCAACGCTGCTACCCAAACACATATACACATACATCTCTCATCCTCTATTAACGCTTTTATTTCACTCTCTCACGAATCAAAGCGTGCATAATGTAACTTAACAAAACTTAAATTAAATTTGTCTACTAGATGTATCAATTAAACAAAAGGGGAGAGGGGGTCGAGTCAAGTCAAATTTGAGAGAGAGGGAAAGTCGACAAACTATAATAAATGTGTAATGTCCATACACATGCCTCACTCGCTCTGTGGCTGTGGATGGTGTGCGTATGTGTATTGTGTGTACAGGGCAGAGAATGCCATTATATTTTTGTACAAAAAGAGGGGGGATAATGTATAGCAGGGCATTGAGGATAATATAAAATGATAAAAAAGCGAGAGGAAGAATAGAGTGTGTGAATGTAGGAGAGCGAGGGAGGGAGATTTGGATGTGTGTGTGTATGAAGGATTTTGAATAGAGAGGGGGAGGAAGACAGGGTTTTTGGTACGTGGAAGGGCTAGGCATGAGTCGACTCGGTAGATTTAGTTGTATTGATGAACATGAGAATGGTGGAGTTGGGTTATTTTTTGGAAGAAATTCTCATTGCATGGATGCTCGCAAAACCCCATTATTTGTATCTGAAACTTTGTCTTTGTGTTAATGTTCTGGCGCTTCCCTCACTTTAGTCTCTCTCCCTCTCTCCTTCTCTTTTCTTATGTACATAGACACATAGATAACATAAAATTCTGGAGGAGCTTATAAATGTACATGTATAAGCCTCCAATGTTGTTTGAGAAGGTTCAGCAGCTACTGTTGTGTGTGTGTGTGTGTTCACGATACTTTGTACATATAAAAGCCTCAACCTATCCTATCCTACGGCTCTTTTTCTACACACACACATTCGTACACAATTGATTGTCATACACACACACGAACTTCAAAGACGTCAAGTCTGTCTTATGTGATAAGGAAAAGGAATCTCACAATTTTGATTGAAACTACATTATACAGATTTTTCAAACAGAATTTTTGAATTTAAAAAAGTGATCTCATGTATGATTTCATTAATATGTCGAGAGAGAGGGATAATAATAAAAAGTGAATTCTATATGAGTTATATATTTAGAATTGACTTAACTCCTTTCCGATTGTGTGTACACCCCCACATAATAGTCGCTCACATGTGCCTGGGATATTGTTGAGTTTTTAGCAAAAGTGAGTGCAGGATGACATAATAATGTTGTGAGTTACTTTGCTTTCAGTTATCTTCTTATCGTATGATACAAAATGACTTGATACACCACTACCGTAGAATCACCCAGCACTTTGTGTAGCCTCGCCATTAAGAGACGAGAGTGAAAGAGGAGATAAACTAAATATGGCATAGCCGGGGGGTCGACTTGAGTACATTTTACACACACATAGAAGAAGGATATGGATGTTGTATTATGTAATTTCTTGTGTATGCATGTATAGTTGGTTTGTGTGAGAGAGATTCTATGGATTCCAAGAGAAATGAAGATGATTGAATTTATACGTGTGCATAAGGACACACACACATAGAGAGAAAATGAGCGAGGGAGCTCACAACCTTGAATTTACTCGAGTTTTTAGTCTCAACCATTTTTTCATGATATGTATTTCAAAAGTCATAGCA
>WJFB01002321.1:0-20304 GCA_009870185.1 Pygmarrhopalites habei
TTCATATTTTTCAGCTGTCTCCGGATCAATGACTGTTGTGTGGTTCGGGTCAACATTTTGTTCAATCAACTTCAATTTCTCCTCCAAAGCTAGTCTCAATTGCATCTCTTTCTCCAGAGACTCTTCCTTCTGTATGAGACTATCCTTCAATACTTCATTGTCTCTTTGTAGTTTGGATAACTGTGCCCTCAACTTGGTGATGTCCAACTCGTTTTCGAAATTTGCCATGATTATGAGAGAGATTGAGGGGGATGCTGAATGGAAAAATTGGAAAAATCACAGAGACGTTTTGACTGCACTTTAGTGGATGTGAATTGATTGTCAAGACAAGTTCGACTGACGGACATTCGGTCTCTGAAGTGCATGTGTATTTTGATTTAGGTAAAAATATCGGCCTCTCATTTTGATATATTCAAATATGACATGTATGTATTACAGATATACATCCACTGTAATAAAAGACAACTTTTCTTAGTTCACACATGAGATGCATGATGTGGGGTGGGTTATCCTGCAAAAAAGTTCCTAATTTTCACGTGAAAGAAAATAAGTGCATTTACTACAGAAGAAATTTTCATGATTCCTTTATATGATTGTAAATCCTAGTATTTCTCCCATATAAAGTTTATTAACGTACACACAAGACCAAACCATGGTTCTTCAGATTCCGACTCCATATTGTGTAGTTCTACGATATATGGTACGTGCCATTCGATCGCAACAGACGAAGTGATTAAATTAGTGACTCTTCTTTAAATAGAAAAGCTACGATTCCGAAATCCACCCCAATCCAATCGTTTGCTTGCCTTTGGATTGACTATGGACTTCTGTACTTGGTCAATGTGAATGATGGAAAGACGCTTCATCATTCATAGAAATGGACAGGGAGTGCAGAGCCCAAAAACACATGTGAGTTAATTAACTCACATAACGGTGTGTTGGACTGGAATAAATTAACATACGATAAGTCACAGCAATATACAGACATAATAAATACACTTCCAAGTCGTCAGATTTCAAGGTACATCAAATTTTATCTCTCCTAATAAAAATATTTTGAAAAATTTCATTTTTTACCTTAAATATTTAATTTTTATAATCTTTTGGACTTTCTTGGAGAAAGTAGATTTCATGCAGAAAACCTACATAGATTTCGTAAATGAAGAAATGGGCATACAAGTTAAAAATCAATTTAACTGTGATTAATATGAGATAAGGATAGTCAAAATCGATTCATATTTTATTGATAAAAAAAAGTTGGAGTCAAAAATTCTTGGAGCGAATTAAAACTGTGTGCAGTACAAGTCGTGTAGAGGTGTATATGGAAAAAAGCGGAAGATGAAGAGAGACGGGGCAACGTGTGCTCTGTCAACCGTAAAGAACAGAAATATTACATCTTCTTGTACCTCATCCACAACAAACACACACATAGATCATCCTCACAGTTACAGTCAAAGGCCTGCCATACCACTAACACTATCCCAACCCTCTCTTCGACATCACAAATCACACACGCACACCACATGAGTACAATAATTTTTTTTGCAGCCCAATGTTATCATGTAAATCACACTCTGTGTACGTAATACTGTGATGAGGATTGTGTATCTTCAGAAAAAAAAGGATTTTTACTGGATACTTACTTCCCTCTGTCTCTGGTTATGCCAATTGTAGACACTTCTCTCTTACCTGAGATAGAGAAGGAGAGCGAAAAATCCATGCTGCATGCATGCAGTCAACTATTAAATCCGCACGTTCATTTTATTCGCATTCCACCTGGGAAAACATTGACAGCCATAGTGAGTATAGCGGCACAAGAGGGAAGGATCCAGTACAAACACACAACAGTCAACCAACCGAGTACAAGTGATTTTGCATTTCCATACAAACTTGAATTTTGTTTTTTTTGTCAACATTCTCTCTCCTTCTGTACAAGAGACAGAGACACTCTTTCCTTCTTTACATTTTACACCACATTTATCTATAAGGTGAATTATCCGCAACAACAACAACAGCAAAATGATGAAATTTCAAAATTCTGAAATGCATCAAGGAGACTCAATGCATCAACAATATATTGACAAAACGAGGAGCCAAGACATGCATCTGTGTGTGACAATAATGAAAAATATTGTCTATTGTTAGAAAGTTCAAACTAAAACAGTCAAAAAGCAGAGTTGTTATTTGACAAACGAATCAGTTTGCCGAATAAGCAACAACAACAGAACCGACGTGTCTTTGAAATGATAAATGTTTGATTTACTTTAGAAAATGACGTTGGCCAAAAGAGGAGGGACAAGTGAAAGAGAGAGAGAAAGAGACCCACAGATTAATCTTTGTTAAAAGCTTAAAATTAAAACTCATCTCTGACGTTACGAAGCTATTAGCATATAAAATTGTCAGTGTGTAAGTGTCCTCACACCTTTTTCGAGGAAAAGATGGGACTCCACTGCCTCTTCTGTTGTTGCCTTCTTTCATAGATAGTATAGATGTATACAAATGAAGGACGCTCGTCTACCATCCGTTGCTTTATACGCACTCATGATTTCTCGAGAAAAAAAATCTTTGCTCCTGTCATTTTCATATGAAATCTCTTGGAATGTGAATGAGAGGTTCTTGCATATGATATCTCAACAGGGACGATAGTAGATGAGAAAGTATTTATAATGTACATAGCTGCATAGTACACACTAGGGATGAGAAAATCGACCCATTTGGACCCGGGTCTGGACCCGACCAGACCCAGGCCCGGGTCGGGTCAGGCTGGGTCTAGGTATGGTGGGTCGGAATGGGTCTAGGGGTCAAAATAAAATCTTAGAAAACGAAAACGGCTGGGAAATCTTAAAAATTTATTTATGAAATCACTGAAAATCTTAGAAATTCATTGAAGATATTGGAAATTTGTTTAAAAAATCGAAAATCTCAGAAAATCACTGAAAATATTGAAAAGTTGTATAAAAATTCATTGAAATATTAGAAAATTACTGAAAATATTAGAAAATTTTCAGCTTGTCTTTTGGGTCTCGTGTAGACCCAGGCCCAACCCGGGTTGGGTTTGGATCGACCTGGGTCGGGTCGGGTTGGGTCTAGAAGAATTTGGGCCGGGTTGGGTTTGGTTCCCCTGGGTGTGTACTACACACCTAGGGGAACATGTAAAAATGTGAAAAAATTGTTTGCTCTAAAGTTCTGCATTTAAATCGTCCATACAACTTAAGTAGGGGCCTCCGAGTGTGAGTAGACATTGAGGGATCTCAGGTGACTAATTTTATTTTAATGATATAAACATGGTGTTATGATAGTGTACACTCTGATGATGGATGATCTCTCTCTCTCTCAGCTGTTGACTCTCCGCTTCTACTGTGTGTGTGTTTGTGTTGTGGGCTTTGTAATTATTTCTTGTCATGGAAATCTGCATTATTCCATTTTCCTCATCCCCGACTCCTTCAATTTACATATTAATGCTATTTAGGAAAAGATATTTAGATTGAGTACAATGTAGTTACCCCTGGGTACATGACAATCTCTGTCAGTGTAGATACATCATCACACATCATCTCCATTACATATTTAAATATAGTGGCTACATTCTCAATTCACAATGATGGATGACAGGGAATCTTCATCATCCACATGAATCTAAATTCATTGTATACCGTAATCGTTCGAATGATATCCGAATTTTTTGTTAAAATCTGCTTCCTTCCAACATTTTTGATGTCTAGATAACAAGATTGTCGTTTTAATTAGGAGAGTACGGTACAGCCCGGAATACAATGATATATTTCAAGTGTTAAAGGCGTACAAAATTAACTTTTTTCCACCTCTTCTTCTTTTTCTTGTGTTGAGAAAAGCGTTAACAGGACAGAAGAAAGGATCAAAAAAGTCTTTTACTCTTCTTCCATCCCACCCGGTTCATCTTCACCTCGTACAAATCCATCCACGGCCTCCGTATTGAAGTCTTAACTAGCAGAACAGGTGAGAGGAGGAAGAAGAAGAGGAAACTGAGAAAAAAGATGAGGACGACATTGTAATCCTCTCCATTCAGAATAGTGTGTGTGTGTGTGTTGTGTAGTGAGAAGAACAAATTTGCAAATTTTCTTGTCTTGGTAATCATCGTAGGTAGGTTTTCCTTTTTTTCTAAAAAATAAAAATTTACGCAGGGATTACCTCAAAGTCCATGAGGATCTACTTAAAAATAGAATAGCACACACACACCTGATACACTGTGTACTGTACTGTACAGAGGAGGGAGTGAACAGTAAGTTGAAGGGATACATGTATAGCTATGTGTGTGTACAAAACTAACTATAATGTCAGAATCCTGCTGTATTTATCCATGCGATAATTTCCGTAGTTCCTTTTCCCCCTTGTTGTTCACCATTCTTTCTGCATTAGTAGTTATATTATGGTAGTTACCAGCTGCCGAGACGTTCCTTTTTGTACGTAAGAAGGATAGAGAGAAAGAGAGAGACATAATCAACTTTTCTTTTACACTCTTTTCTTGTGTTAAAGACTGGGGGATTGGATTATAGTGTGCAGTGCAATGCAATGCAAAACAGCATTGAATTGCATGGATGGTTTGACCCTTGGAGGTTCAGTTAAAAGTTTAAAATGTGACTGAGACGTGGGCACATGAATGCCGAAAAAAAACAAAACAATGACTCCATGCCGTCAATCAGGTAGGTTAATGTTATTTTTTACTATGTAACTACGTTCAGGTATTCAGGATTTTTTGGTCTTCTTCTTCTGCTCTGCTCTTGTTCTGCTAAATACGACGAACAAATGTGGATGAAGTGTCTACAGTTTTAAATGTGTGTGGATGAGAAAAGAGATAATTAGCAGTACACAGACAAGTATACACGGCAATACACGCAGTATGCATAATATAGTAATCTCAGCTTTCTGGTATTTAAAACCTTTTTCGAAAAAATTGAGGTAATTATCCATCGTTTTCCCCGTGACTCTCATCATTTTACAAAATAAAAAGCTTTTTTGGAAATTATATTACATTTCTGCACATTTCTCTCTCATCTTCATTTCATTCTCTATTTAGTTTACAAGGGCAGTTAAATGCACAAAATCAGATAATGGATGTAATAGTGTAGCCATACAATTTACCATCAAAATCCATTTTGAGACTATAAAAGTTAAGAAAAACTTTTATTCCCATATACAGCTTAAGTGCTTGTGTGTGTGTTTATGGAGGCTCGTGGTCAGTTAGAGGGGGATGAAAGTTAGTTTTATTGTACATTTAAACTACACAATATATGGGTAAAAAACATTTTGAGACTTGCTGCTGTGAGATGATTGTTTGTGTGGTTCTGACTGATGATGAGGGACGAGGAATAAACATCAATATGCTGAGATGCCCCATGTAAACTCTGCGTGATGTTTACAATTAAAATCAAATCCACATCAAATTTTTTAAATCAACATTCAAATTGAGACATCTTTAACAACACACACACACCGTACTGTTCTGCTGTTACTCTAGGTGAGACTAGTAAAAGTTATGTTTTTTACATGTTCCAGCTTCATTCTTCTTCTAAATTTTTTGGGGACAATTGTATCTGATGTACAATCTGTGTAGACGGGCGTGTGTGTTAGTGTGTGGACGCGGTGGGCTCACGAAACGTTGATGTGACGATGACACATTTAAATTTTGAAATGGTCTTTGTGTCATGGCATTCTTTTGTGCCTGCGTGTGTGTGATGTTGTTGAAGTTGTACGTGAATAGTAAAAAGTTGTCGGTGCGATGGAAATCATAAGTGATGATGGGATGGCAATTTATTACAAGGACTGTGGCATTCAGACAAACCAAGGCACACAGAAACACACGGACTATCATGAGGAATTTGGCAGCACAAAAAATAAATATTTTGGGATAGTGTGGAGAAATTAAGGGGCCACGTGATCCACCCTTGAATTCCTCCTGTCCCTCTTTTTCTCCTCCGTCAAAAAGGTAGGATGGGAGAGTACGGGTAAACAGGTTTGGGCAAGGTTTGAAAAAAAATTTGTAATAAGGCTGAATTTATTAAGCTTCTTCATTAGGAAAATATGAGACACTAAACTGACACGAAGAGAGAACTTTGTCATAAAAGCTCGTTTTTCTCGTGCAGACAACAAATGAGTTTTCAAAATACTACTAATATAATATCTGCTGAAAGCTATCCTCTCTCCTCCTTTCTCTCTCTCTCTCTCTTCGTACGTGTGTGTGTGTGCCTGACTTTTGAGTAGGGGGAAGTCAGCTTGTCACAGTCATAGTGGATGCACGGAATGTTCCCTACATTTAATATACTACAATGTCTGCAATTTTGTGTGTAGGGAATAACCGGGTGTTTACACAAGGTCCATCCTTAAGTATGTTTTGTGGTTTTGTGGAGGAATAGAGAAAAAAATTTAGAAAAATGTTGCATGTTTCAAATTTGCGAGTGTTGTTGTTCCCTGATACACTGATACTGTGGTTGTATGTGTGTGTCTTGTGTGTGGTGGTTATCTTGTTTTAAATAGGGAGGCAGGTTTACTCACCTCAGAAAGTGTGGAACGGCAGTCAGCCGTGGCAGCCATCACAAATGATCATTGTTGTCAAAAGATAAGTTACACTTTTATGCAAATTTCGTGAGAATGAAACTGAATTTTTATAATGGAGCCAGTCCTACGGATTACTTATGGATATACAAATACACTTGTACATCCACAAACATCATAATGTTGAATTTGTACAGGTTAGAAATGAAAAAGGTGTCCTCTTGCCCATTCCAAAATGCTCAACCTCATCATCATCATCATCTCTTAGACTTTAGAGATGTGTGTTACTTTTTGTCAGTGAATTATTATTATTCTCCGTTCGTTTTTCCCCGTATTTTCCCTATTGAGTTAGAAGAGTGAGTAGAGTAGACTATCCTGTACTGTCCACACAATTCCACACACTCACATCACAATTTACTACATGGACATACCAGTTTCGAGAGGTTTTATGGGACAAGCCAGATGATGATCCTTCTTGGACTTTTTGTAGGAGAAACATGGAAAGATTCGAGAGCGAGAGATGGAAAACTTGTAAAGAATTTTTGCATGGTGACTAGCCGTGTTTGTAATTTTTATACTTAACTTTTTGTCATCTCTTCAGTTCTCAATCCATACATTAGAAAGAAGATGAGGAGGGATAAGACCGTTAAAAATTTTCACCAGGTGTGGATTTAAATAATAATAAGGGAAGGATCAATATAAATTAATAAAATTTTTGTGTATTTTCATTCTATTTTTCTGTACAGAATAAAAATTACTCAAATTATCACTTGTTAATAGTAAACCCACACGAGATTTATTTATTCACGTTGTGTGTTGTTTGGGTGTGTGTGCTGGCAAGAAATTCTTTTGAATTCATAAATAAAAAATGAAGACAAGGAGTTGAGTTTGAACACTCCATTTCCCTGGACTAAATGCACACATTAGCTAAAAAGATTTTGTAATGATGGATAGTATTTCTAGAGAGTGAATAGTGAAACCGTCAATTTTGCTTTTTTTGTCTAACTGGGTTACAGTAAACTGTATATATCTTTAATTTTCCCAAGTGAGACTTCATACTTATTCTTGTACACAATTGTAAAGTCGGTGACAAAAATTGGGTAGTTTTGAGCATTGGCTCACATTTCACACTCTTCGAAAGAGAAAAAAGAAATTACCTACGAAATGTATTATGTATATATACATACATCACATTATTCTTGATAGTTAATCGTGATAATCCTGTAAATCTTGTGAGTAAAATTATGCATAATTCACAAGTTCATAGCTTCAACGACGATCACGATGAGTGTACAGCATGCCACACTGTCCACATCAGACACACATTTAACACACACATGACATGTAAATGTCAGTTTTTATGAAGTGAGCCTACACAAATTTTCAACTATATTTTATATTTTGTACACATTTAAAATGAAATATACATTTTCATCATGTGCACCCTGACACACACACACAAGGGAACACACGGGTAAAATAAAGGTATTCCATTCATTCCGTACTTTGTTAGTCGTTGAAGTTTTGTGTCTGTGTTTGCAGGCCATAAAGGCTTGTTGTTGTTATTGTTTCTCTTGTCGTTGTCGATGTTTCCTCTCTCTAAATGAATACGTAAACTGCACACACACACAAGTGTGTGTGTGATCCTACCTATCATGAGTTCATTCCGTCTTTAATGATAATTTAGCTGGGATCCCGTACAGCCTACAATACACACACACGTACGTACACTTGCACACAATTTACTAGGTAAAACTTTTACGCAAAACTGTGCTTAGAGTACCTACACACACACGTATAGTGCACATGAGGCTAAGTAGTGTGATTATGAGAGAGTTAAATTTGCAATAATTATATTTACAACTATCCGTCCGCTACACAACATGAGAGTATAATATTTTTTTTCAGAAATTTTCATAATTATGACGTGTTAGGCTGGCTGGCTTGTAAAAAAAATTCCAGTTCTTTATAATACGTCCAACAAGAGAATAATTATCATAGCTAACGATCCTCCCATTCTACTCCACCATGCAAAATAGATGGTACGCACTCGCATGCATCCAATATAAATAGTGGGGAGGGAAATGTTTGTATTGTCTTTTGAATTTTCTTCTCCTTTCCGAGTCCGATTACTATTTTCCGAGGGAAAGAAGACGCTTCATCAGGATTTTGACTCTTAGCTCTGTCGAGTCAGAATTTTTTAACTGTGGCTCATGATTACTTAAATGGACATGGAGCTGTCATACATGTACATAGTAATAGGGATAAAATAGATTTGTACAAAGTAATAGTACATTTCCCGAGGAAAGAGCAAAGAAAGTTGATCGTAAAGAATACTGTACAATGTGACTACATCATAGGCAGAGCAAGGGAGAGATGTAATGAACTAATCAAAGGAGGACGTCAACAAATAAAGAAGAGAGGGGTAAAAAAGAGAAATAAAATAGAAGGATTGTAAAAAAAAGACGATTGGACTTTTGCCGCACGGTAAGTCACCGCAAGTCACAGTGGCACTCAATACAACTGTTGAGTTCACGAAATTAATTTATTACCTGTACAAATGAAGAAGAGGGAAGGCAAAAAAAGTGAAAATACCAATGTGAGGGAACGTGGGCTTTACACACACACAATCTTACTACTAACTGTGTTTTGTTTTGAAATTTGCAGCTCCCATCTCTCTCTCTCTCTCTCTCTCTCATGGTATAATATGGTGTGGCTTGAACATGAGCGGAGTCTTTGGTTTTACAAAGGAAAATCCACAAGAATCGTAATGACTAATAATTATGATGAAGTCCAGCTGTCATTATGAACTTTTCAATTGACTTGGAAAAGCCATAAAATAATGAATTCCAACCATTCAGTGCGATACTGGGGGGAAATGAAATATTAGCCAAAGTTTTGCCATTTAACCATAGTCTAATGATACCTCCTCACTCCTCAGCCAACAACAACAACACACACACACACATTCTTTCATCTGGATTTTAAAAGGGATTGTGTATGTGTGAAGCTGTGGTGTGATATACCTGTGTAATGTATACATACATGTACGATCGGGCCAAATATGTTTGATAAATGTGACCTGACCATTATGACCTTAAACTTTTTTTCCTTCTCTCTCTCTCTCTGTGATGTGCGTGTTGGCCGAACCCTCCTGTCCATATGAAATGTGACGATGCACATTGTAGTTCATGTTTGACGTTCTCCATCTTTCTTCCTTTTACAATGTACCCAAACACACACACACACAACGGACTTTCCTTTTGTATCCTCTTCTCATACAGATTTGTTGCGTGAATTCCTCCCGATGTTGTGAGGGTACGAATTTTTTTTTAAAAAAAACGTTGGACTCAAAAATGGCTCAACACAAATACGCATACCTGTGTGTATGTACAAAATTCAAATTATGATTTAATGTTTTTATCATCCAAGTGGAGAGAGACGAGGAGAAAGATAGAAAATTATAACACTGACAATAATTAATACCGAATCTTTTGGAAAATTTATATAACCACAACATCTCGATAAATTCTTCCTCCTTTTCATCCTCATTTCTCTTTTACATTTCTTTTTTGAAAAATACTCTTTTTACCCCTTTCGATATTTGATTCATAGCCCAACACGTACCTAGTACTGTAGTGTACTCCATTCTGTATATTAAAGTGTATTGTGAGAAATAATTAAAAAAACCCATCACATATCATCCCTGTCTGTGGACATGGTCTATTGACCACTAACCCTCCTCCTCTCTTTTACACACATCCACAATTCTCCTCCTTCATAAAAATGTGTAGAAAGTCTATAGATAAAACGAGTACGAGAAGTAGACGGAGAGGTCCAAAAGCATAAAGATAAAAACACACACACTACAGACAGACACACACAGACGAAGAGAAAGATAATAAGATATTGAAAAGATTGAGTATGTCACCCCCTTTGTGTCTACATCCAACAAAAACACAAGATTGCAATATTAACATTGGGATATCAGGTATGGCACCTCAAAAGACGACTCCTCTCTCTCTCTCGAGTGCTTATTGAGCCTCACCTTTTTCCTCTCTCTCTCTCTTTCCTTGTCCATAAGAAACTAATTGCTAATTGTTGCAGCTCGCCTATCCTAACATTTATCGTCTCATTTATTTATTTCATTGAAATTTTTTTCTACCTTTCTTCATCTCCATCCCAAACACAATTTTCTCTACGTCTTCGACGAGTCTTCCTGACAGTACTTGAAACTACACAAACATCAACACAGACACAATCACACACTCAGGGAAACAGTGAGTCTTGGGATGAAGAAGACAAAGATCATTCTGTGCAATACTTGTACAAAGTCCATTGAAACATGTCCACATTTCCCGAAGACTGACAATAATATTATATTACAGCCCCAGAAGAAACAATGTGCAGATGTTGATGGTGTGTGTGAAATTATTATTATTCCCTCTCTTGTTCGTATGTCACCCCTAGCTATATCATTTCAGTATATTAAAGTAAATAATGATAATAAAAAGGAAAGAAAATTCCGACCAACTTTTTTCTTCTCTTCTCTTTTCCCGAGCTTGTAAAAGCGCACAAACTTTTGACTGGCTCTCTCAGTATCCAACTCTACGAGTATTCTACTCTGTCTGTCTGGGAAGAGACCTCCTGTCTCTTCCCTCTCCTCAACTCATCCTTCATTCCACCTATTGTATTTTGCCAAACAATTATTATTTTATCTCAATAATAATGGACAGTCTCTTTTACGATGGTGTGGTCATGTTATGTGGATGTGGGGAACTCCACTTTGTACGTATATTTATGTGTCGCTCCAAGTTAGAAACTCATTGGCAGGGCAATAAAGCACCGAGTGTGTGTGTATGTGTGGTGTGTGCCAATTATACATATGCACATGTCGACCAAAAACTGTGGAAAACAAACAAGAAAATACAAAACAAGATGAAGGAGAACGAACGAAAGGCACCCATCTAAATGACTCTGTGAGACAGAAACACAGACACAAGTCAACGATGATGGGCCATACATACACGAATCATCTTTTCTTCCTCTTGTAGCAATTTAAACCTCAATGTTTTAATTTAATCTTAAAGGCTTGACCTAAGAGAAAGAGACACACATAAGTATACACAGTGCAGACGAAGAGAAGTGTGTTTGTTTTACAAAAACAACACCAAAAATCCGGTCAAATTACATTCCTTAAAAATTTACGAGTCTACTTAAAGCACTCAGTTTTCTCTACACATAAATAGAAAATTCAATTAGGATGAAAATCCACACAAAACAAATGGAATAACTGTTGAATGTATTGGCAAATCATTTTTTGTACAAACACATTTCTGACCTACGTCAAATATCATTCATAAAATACTTACAGAGACAAGTGCCGTATGGAAATACTTGTTCAAAAATGTACCTGCATACTTTCAATTTTGTGTGTATTGTATTTAAGGGTGCAAGCCTTCATTGTAAATTTTAGTCTCATTATTCCACTTGAGAATGATGAAGATGATGTTGTATAATTTTAGTTGAACTGTGTACCCAATCAACAGAGAGAAAAGATGGTAAAGTTCGACCTAATCTTTTCCTACATGTACATTAAATTTTTTTTAGAAATTCGGGTCACATTTCAACTTGGTTTTTGACTAATTGTACTGTCATTACACTGTGAATTTCCATATAGACACTTCTTCAACTCTCTCTCACTCGTTGCGTGTGTGTAGCCTCAGTCTTCCTTAAGTTTTTTATTCAAATTTGGGAATGACGTCATTTTCTCCTATAAAATTGGTTTGGGAAGGTACATTGTACCCCAGAAAAATTGGTCTGCATACTTAGCAAGGTGGAAAGACCTATAGGAAAACTTTATAATGATGCCGAATTAAGTTGGTCAAAAATGACTTCGCACACACACACTGTAGACACATCTCTTCAAAAAAATGTGTGGCTCGTTGAATAGACAAACACACAAAGTGGTGGTGGTTGTGTGTGCGTACAAATCCACACACAACAAATCATCTGTTGACGGCTATTTGCCTACTCTCATGTCAGCAATCTGAGACAAGGAAAGGATGCGATCAAGTGTGAAATGAGTCAATAATTTATTCGCAGAGCTGTTTGCAAGCTATATAATTTTAGCTACTTTTCCTCCTCCTCCTCCTCAGCACCTGATCAGTGCCCTAGAGTGTAATTGTGTCCTCTCTCACTTCCCAATGAACTAATCGTCTTAAGAGACTCAAGTCTCACACCACACTCAGCCCCAGACACACACATGTCATGTATAAATCATCGAATCAACCATCCACGCCTTGAGCTGTCTGGTGGATTCAGTCTCTCTCTCTCTCTCGCATAACAACAAATTTACAAAGGATCGGGAGGAACTAGTCAAGTTTTTCCATATTTTTTCAAAACATCAGAAGAAGAAATAGAGGGGAAAAAAGAGTACAGGAACAAGTCAGGGAAAAATTCTGGTTCCTGTAATTCAGAGCAGAGAGAGAGAGTTTGAATCAAAAGAGAGGAGAGCTTTGATTTTGATGGACAGAGGAAGAGTGTGTGTGTGTGAGGGAGAGAGAGAAAGAGGGAGGAAGTTGAGAACAAGTATAATAAATATTATGTAATACACAATACGAGAGGAGAGTGTGATGCCATATGTGTGTAGTGTACATTTGAGGTACACACACGCTACAATTTGAAATTGGTTTTTTGTAAAGTGTGGGGACCGTGAAAATCAAGTGAGTGTATTGGCATTTACATTTTGTACAATGTTACTAGTTGGCGATTAACCGGAGAATATTTTTCTCATCCACTGAAAAGTTAAAAAGTAAAACTTGCTCGCGTCCTCCTCCTCCCCTCTTTTTAATGAACATGTCTTGCATCCTGCTTCGATGAATTCTCTATTACGTTTTTCTACTACATCAAGTTTTATTTTCTCATGCATTTTCCACTCCGTGTAACTCTCTCTCTCTCCTTCCCAAACTCGGACCTCTCTCTCACC
This sequence comes from Pygmarrhopalites habei, assembly GCA_009870185.1. Taxonomy (NCBI): domain Eukaryota; kingdom Metazoa; phylum Arthropoda; class Collembola; order Symphypleona; family Arrhopalitidae; genus Pygmarrhopalites; species Pygmarrhopalites habei. The sequence goes on from WJFB01002321.1 coordinate 13,517, forward strand.
TAGTCCGTCTTGTAAAAACACACACACACTACAGCACCTCACCCCAATTTATCTTAGATGGTGAAAAAAATCACACACAGTCTTCCCTACACACGACTTTTAAAGTCTTTTGCTGTCTTTATATAAACTTGTGTTAAGGTCGTAGATTGTAGTTAATCTCATAAGCCGTGAAAAAGTGTTTATACATGTCGGGAAGGTGGGAGAGTGGGGAAAAGAGCAAATGAAAACAAGATCAAAGTACATTAGGGAAAAGGAGGAGGATATATAGTGACTACATGTAATACATAAGTAGACGAGGGAAAGGAACATGGAATATTCACAGAATATTAACATGACCTCAGATTTAAATTCATCAACTTTAAAACATACTTTTAAACTTGCATATGGTGTGTGTGTGTTGGCTGTGTGGCTATAGTATGAGTGAGAATGTTATGAAAAGCGAGGTTCAAGAAGGAGAGTTTTAGGAAAATTTAATGCCAAGTTGTTTCGTCCATCATATGCCATTAAGTATTATGTTATTATATTCAATCACGCATTGCACCAACTTGATGATAAAACACTACACACACCACACACTTTTGTTATAAAATGTTGTGTGTACGTGTGTGTGTACTTGTAGCATTTTGTCTGTTTTCAAAATGTGGACGTGCAGAGGGGGGCGATAGGGATAAGAAGACAATAGGATGAAATGGACAGGAGAAGACACCATTTCACATTACACCTTTGGCTAAACCTAATTGAAGGTAATGGGGATCCATAACAAACGTAGATATTAATGTTTTTGGAACTAGGATTCCCTCCATATTACACAATCCACTCGCTTATTATTCCTTGCTGTCTGCTGTGTACTCTGCCAGCTGAGGTAGTCTCCCTCCTGTCTTTAATGATTGTATAATTTGGTCCAGCCAAAACTATTTGGCTCTACTTTGGCCTGTGCGTATATGTAATAATGATGTATACATAGGTAATAATAAGTGTGTACACTAATAGCTGACTTCACTACATACTCATCTCATCTGTAAAGATAAAGATACACAATGTAGTAGACAGGAGGGGAAGAGAGAGTCCATAATCTTCTACCGGTTAGAGAACAATCACCTGTTCTTTCTTCTACTTGTTTTTGTGATGATGATTTCCGTCAATTTAATTTCAATTCGGTTGTTTCTTAATCAAAAAATCCCACTTGTCTTCTCTTTCTCTATCTTGTCCTTAGCATCCTTTCCTTGTATCATCTCAAAAGATGAGCTCATGTCCTACTCTCTCTCTCTCTCTCTGTGACTGACTGCGTGTGTGTCTGTGCGTCTTGGAAATGAAATGATCGATGGACAGTAACTCGTTTCCCCCATGGAAAAGCGGAAATACACAACAACTAAAGACAATATCCTGTGTCATTTTTACACCAGATTTTTCACACACAAAGAGAGAAAAAAAACTGGAAAACAAAACAATAAAATGGAAAATGTTTTCAAACTCACCTTTCGCCGCACACACACACACAAAGCTACGCGATGGACGGAGGAAGGTATTACCTGTCGCGGAATATTTATAAATATATTATTGCACAGTACATGTGTATGTGCGATCCAAAAATTCACGGATAGACATTATGCATATTTTTCGTTCACTCGCAAATACACAGGAATAAGTTGGATGGATGTAGGTATGTGTAATTTTTTTCAATTTAGTACACATCATTCATCCTCCCAAGTCATCCAGTCTAATGAACGAGGGCATTCCTTTATCTTATCCTCCTCATTTTCTTGAATCTCAAACCCGTTTCGCTTCTCACGATTCCGCCGTATCGTTTTAGTGTCCAAGCCCATTACTCTCTCCCTCTCTTCGTCTTTGGACTTCGTCTTGAAGTTTTGCCTGTGTAATCGTGGATGATGTGTAGTTGTGGCGTAAGGTACTTTTTGAAATATTTTCCCCTCTTGAACCATCCTTTCTCCTATCTTCTCTCTCTTAGAACAAAACTGCTTTACATTTTGTGTTTGTTGGTACTTTAAATATCAGCACTCCAGTCATTGATACCCAAATGATGATGCATGTGCTTTTTTTTGAGCGAGAAGTTCTCTCTTTCCCTCTCATTATAATATGGATGGCGAGTCTACTTTTTTCTCCACTGCTTCAGTGCAGTATATTTTTTAAAAATCGTACACTCTCCGGTTCACTCGACCCTCACCAAAATTATGGAGGATGAAAAGAGAGGAGAACGCAGACGGAGGAGTAAAAATTCGACCGACCTTCTATTCTATTCTCCTTTATTAATTTTGATCAGGTGTAAGGGCGGAAAAACTACACACACACAAGATTGGAGTCAACGTTCTACTCTTCTTTTTTCCTTTCTTTTGCAAAAGATGAACATCTCTTGTGTGTCTACTCAAAAAAACTTTTTTGCTATTATTTTGTGATTTTTTAAACACAATCTCATGTACACAAAAATCCTACTTTATAAAACGATGCTCTGATGTGGAATAACACATTAAAATGATTTTTGGTTCAAGTATGACACCTCTTCTTCTCTCTCTTCCCCCATTTTTCGCAAAACTGATTCGTTCAACAGGGAAAATATCAAAAAATGTAATTATGGTGCCAAAGTGCCAAGAAGTAGAAACGAGAATGAAAGCATGATCGTGAAAAACATTTTCCTCTCTCTCTCTGTTCCTAAATTTCCATGTAATTTTTTGTGTTAGATCCCCTGTTGTAGTACAACAGACAAATACATGTAAAGAAAGGGAGGATGATAGACTAGGAACAGGCAAGACAAAAAATTGTGTGTGTACAAGAGACTCATTCAGACCTCGCCGCTGTGTGATTGAACAGATTGTAACCAAAAAAGGTTAAGGTTAAGGAGAAATAAAAGAGAGAGAGAGAGAGAGAGAGATAAGATGGTTTAATGTTATTGTGAAGATTAATTTAATCGAAATGTAAATAATAACTGGGAAAATGTGCTGAAAAAATTATGCGGTACATCACACACACACATTATATGGGATATGAAAGTCATTGGAGCAACATCTTCCACACTATCATAATGTACACCCATACATATAGGAGGTAACATTCAGTTCAAAATCTAATACTAGCAGTAAATTGTTGTTTATAATGTATGTGCATATCACAATTATATGTAGAAGGATATGTGACAAATAGCCACTTGCAACTCTGCAAAATGACCTATCTTCACGCGCTGCTGTAGCAGAGAGGGGGGAGGAGAGAGCAATTTTTTTTCACAGAGCGGACGTCAAAGTGGCACATTGCGACTTTGATGCCTTTAATTTTGTCCCATTGTTGTCTCAAGACCTGAAACTTACTAGACAAACAGATCTCACCGAACTGAACACGTCTACCAAGTTTCAGCTTTTTTTTACCTCTCGTTTGACCCCTATGAGGTGCTTTGTGAAATGACCTGGCCCAGTGACCCACTAGGTCCAAAAATTCTGAAAAAAAACAGAGAGGAAGACAAGAAGATGCCCAACAATATTATCTCGACATCACAGCAAAATTTTCAAATATGTGACCTCTGGAGGTCACCAAAAAGTTTGAAACCGGGCAGAGGTCAGCCTATGCAAAATTATGCTGTCATGTGAGCGATAAAGTTGTTAGGCATCTTCTCCTCTACCTCTATGAATTTTTTCAGAATTTTTGGACGAAGTGTGTCTCCGGGAGAAGTCAATTTGCAAAGTACCTCGTAGGGGTCAAGCGGGAGGTCAAAAAATTTTTTTCACCTGGTAGCTATGTTAAGGAGGTTGATAAGTATTAGTCTACCACTTTAGAGTCTTCGAAATGATGAAGTTATAACGTTTTTAATTTATTTCATTTTTCTTGTGTTTGCGCACGGGACTCCCTCTCAATAAAATTAGTTCATGCGCCACTCACTACGTTCTGGACTTAGGACATTGTGAAAGTTGACAAGTGGCTATTTTTCTATAACTCTTCTACATATGTGGATCCCCACACTTGGTGTGTGTGTGTTTGTGCGTGTAGGAACATGATGAGTAATAAAGTGAGATGTAGTATGAAAGAATTTTTTTTATTGAACGAGGTTTTTGATATTCCACAAGTTTTACGTTTTATTTGCAGTAGAATGTGTGAATTATGAGATGACCACATGAAAGTTACACAGACTACAGGCACAAAACAACCTGACAACCAGAGAGACAAGATGAATGAACAACACACAACATTATCTACTCTACACAAAGTAGACTCAGGGAATGAAAGAACAAGAACAAGGGAAGAAGAGTAAAATGACGAAGAATAAGATGAAAAGAACAAGATTAAGTTTTTGGTCCTCTCTCCCTCTCTCCAAATTGGATGTAAAATGTAATGTAAGCTGTCTTTTGTCTACATGAAACTGTACCCGAGCTACAAAGGGAGACACACACACTCTCGTCAGAGAGAGAAAGAGAGAGAGGAAAATATACAATTTTTTTACAGTGTTCGTTGTTTGTGTCATATAAAATTCTTTTAGCAGGGAGTTCAGATTGATGGACGTCAATTATCCCAAGTTTTAATACAACTTTTATTACGGATGAACAAACAGGACATGTATAAGAAGACACAGACACACACAGGAAGAGAGAGAGAGGATGACGCATATAGCATGAGCAATGAGGTGAAGAGGCCAGGAACACAGATTATTTATATAGATAATCCTTCTAGTTAGTGTATCCTTTAGTCATGTATGGTGTCAGAATTTGGAAATTGCACAAAACGAAGAAGAAAAAAAATTTCACTTTGCATGTTCATGTCGTCTCATCATGTCCGTCTTTTTCTACCTGCCAAAGACTGACGGTGAGAGTTTTTCAAAGGGAAGAAGCAGTAAATTATTTTTTTTTTGAAAAAATAGTCAGTGGTGACTGACGAGCTTGTAATTATGAGCATGCAATGATTCAATTCCGGTTGTGGTTGTTTTAAGACAAAACCAACGGTTTTTCCAACTTTGAGTTTACCTGTACACTGCAGCGAGTAAAATCATTCTTGACACTTTAGAAGTATTTAAAATTACATTTGATTTAAGATGGAGAGACAAGTTACAGTAGGGAGTACAGATACGTACAATCAAATGACGAGAGAGAGAAATGATTTGACAGCTTGGAAATTAATTTAATAATTGTTGTTATTGTTTGGAGTCCCAAATGAGTGGGGGTGACTTGAATTTTAAATTACAAATCAAGTTCCAAGTTTTGGCATGAGTTTCTTACTAACCCATCTAAATGTCATTAAACACACAGAGGCACAGTAGTAATTTCAATTGAGATGCAAAGTGAATGTCACAGGACTTTTCCCTTTCACCGTTTTACTTTCATCTTGTGCGACTTTGTGCCAAGGAGTTTTCGAAAGACAATAATGAGACTTTTACCACGTGTAACAGAATATAAATGATATTTTCTGATAGACAAAAATCCCAGTTTAGTGTCACTTTGTGCGTGTGTGTGTTGGTTCAACAGAGAATGCTGGAGGGGAGGTGTAATTGATTAAATTAAAATGACTGTTTTTGATTCGATGCAAATAACTAATAATAATTGTTATGGATGGTGTGGTAAAACTGTCAGAAGAGATACAGAGAGAATTAAAGAGGGGAATTAAATACTTCGGCCTAAATGGACCAAAAATTTATTCAAACCTTAAAGGACAGAGAGGTTACTTAAGTGGAAAATATGATGGTGGATGAATATGTTCGCTCCGTCCATCACATTGTATTAAATCATCCTTTGTAATGAGAAATTTAATTGCGAATTGAAATTAAATTATCCACACAGTCAGTCAATGATTCATTACGCACTGTTCTGGAGGGGGAGGGAGATTGTTTGAGTAAACGTGATGATAATAGAATAATTTAACGGTGTCTCAAAAATCAAAAGGGAAAAAATAAAATCTTTATTAAAGTTTCCACTCTGAAGGGTCTTCCCATTCATATTATTGTGTACACACTACACATACACACACACACACACGGAGAATGAATGGCACGCGCTATGTATCGGAGAAATTAAAATAATAATAAAAGCGACTACAATATATTTTGATGCTGAGCATGCCAAATAGCAAGTAAATTAATCAATGTAGAAGAGCCAAGTTAATCACAGCTCTTATGACAATAAGCCAATCAATCATTACCCTCGAATCTTGGCATGGACAAGTTTGAGAGGGATGCATCACACACACATATCTGTACGCGGAGAAAGAATGATGAATATTTTCAACCTCAGCTAAATAAACGTTGAAGCTTGTGCCAAAGAAATTGCATAAATCATTAATCGAAGAGGAGAGGAGAATTACATGGGAAAATTAGCCTCCAATTAAATTTTGTTGAGAGAGGATGATTCCCAGTTATAGATTTGTTTCATCTTCAGACCAGAATTACTCTAATGGAATTCTACTAACCCACATACACTTAACTCACTGACGAATGAGTTTTGTTAAAAAGTATTGGCAAGTGAAAAGATTACAGTTGAAAGTAGGTGAAGAACAAAAAATTACACTGCACATTTAGTACAATGGGCAATCTAATCTAATGATGGAATTAAACGATCTGTTGAAGAATGCTTTTTTATGCAACCAAAAAAAGAATGAATAAAATGTTTGTGGATTTGAAGCAAAAAAAGATTTTCTCTGGTTTGAAATTATTGATGATGTGGACACACACACAAGTCAATTTACTTTACTAAAGTTTGTCCACCCGGGTGGTTCGGACAGCGTTTTATTTTTCTTCTCAAAATCTACTCAATGATTTTCAATTCTGTTTTCAGTTCTAGAAAGCCTATATTCTGACGAGTCACTAT
>WJFB01002322.1:0-20301 GCA_009870185.1 Pygmarrhopalites habei
AAATGGGCTATCTTTTGACACCAAACACAACTCTCCACGACCAAAACTCTAGAAATGAAAAATTATTTACTTTTTAAGTGACTTTTGGGCCACCCTGTACAAGCGACAAGTAATTTGTAAAATGTACTCTAGGACCTCGTTTGATACTTCATATTGATTCTTGATACTACATTTCATGGAGATTAAATTAAGAATTGCGTTGTACTATGATGTGAATGAAATTCGTAGGATCAAAAAGTTGATTGAAATTACAAGATAATCAAAATCAGATAAGAAGAATCAACAAGCTAAAAATTTGGACAACAGGTTGTCAATAACATAATTTAATTAGCATTTCTCCATTTCTTCACATCATCATCCATGTCAATCTTCTTCACTATTCAGTAAATGTCAGTTTGGAATTGAGAGAAAACATTAAGATTAAAGCGAATGCAAATGAACTGACTGTCATTGTCATACTTTGTCTCAAAATAGACTCATAAAATATCCGAGAAAATAAACAGTTGATTCAAGTGAAACCCGTTTCTCCTCTCCTCCTCAACTTCTTTTAACATGGTAATTATAATAATGTCAACAAAAATATATATCCATTGCAACAATTTAAAATGTTGAGACATGAACTAAATTAATGGTGAGACGGTGAGGATTAAGTATCAGAGAAGGATAATTATTCAGGAATGATCACCCCATAAAAATGTACACATTGTAATTGAACTAAAAGAAAATTACATTGGATATTCTCCTTCATTTAACTTATCTTTTTTATGCTCCTTGCTCCTCAACACATACACATTCACTTGTGCACGTGCATATTCTGGCTCAAAAAATTTGACCTTTACATTCTTTTACGCTGACAATAAGGATATTAATGCCATGAGTGATACGATGATGATGGCCGTATGGAAAATACCTGTTAATTTTACACACACAAAGATGTATAGAATACAATCTGTTCTATGCAAAATGCATTCAACTCTCTTTACTCTCTCAGACCCCTATAAAAATTCCTTTTTCCCTGTCCACACAAACACACAGTCCATCGTCAGGAGTAGCCCATTTGTACACACACACATATTTGTGTGTGTACTCTGTGTAACTTTGGCCTCATTTCTCAATTTTTTGTGCTTCTGATCGTCTCAGGGCACTACACTATGCTATACTGGGCTGACCACAGTCATACGAAAGATCATTTTCATATTATATCATATCCTAGTAGCTAGAAGGGAAAACGGGTGCAGGTTTAAACATTTCTCCTCCTCCCTCTTCTCCATAAAATCATTTTTTTGAGGAGGAACTCTTCAAGTCTTCATGAAGCCTTACACACACAATTAGATCCTTGACTCCATTAATATTTGTAATTTGAATCCAAAAATGCATACTTAGGGCAATTTAATAGTAGCCTCAGTTCATACATTGGAGTAAATGAGTGTACTAAATGTGAGGGTCCACGGGAAAAGGGCCCAAAAGTAATTTTTGGAGCCATTGCTCAAAATTTGTCAAAAAGTTGATTTTGAACTTCTAATCGATTTTTTGACGAATTTTGAGCAATGGTTCCAAAAAATACTTTTGAGGCCCTTTTCCCATGGACTCTCACAAATTATTAAATTATTATACTAAAATTAGAGAGTTCCTCTAAAAGTGGGCAGAGTAGGCATTCATTTAAATAGGATCAGTGGAATCATTAGAATACATTTTTTTTGAATTTTTGAAGCCCAGTAGTTCAAATGAAAATGCAAAATGAAAGAGAATCCATTAGAAAGAATGAGAAAGATGCTTCGAGCCAAAACAGCTGTTTTCCCTCTGTTGTTGTTTTCAGGAGAAAAATCAAGGCTGACCACGACTGGGCTTACACATACATGTAGACACACACACTGTAAGGGTTAAGACAATGTGAGACACAAGAGGAGAGAGAGAAGAGTGAGTGAATGGGGGACTGAGAGTTATTTCACACTAATTGTACGCATCAAAAGCGGAGGGAGGGCAAAATAAAATAATAAGAAAGACCGACAGGTCAAAAGAGCAGATGGAAAGTGCTCCTCTTTCATGTATATTACAGGGAAAGATGAGATGTGGACGGGGAATCATCATCACCACCACCATCATCATCCTCCTCCTGATTTGGATTATGAGAGAGAGAGAGAGATGAACTCACTTTTTTGTGTACTTCTCCTTCCACACTTTTTCTGTGCTTCCATACTCATTTGCATTTTAAAACGGAGTTTCTTTCTTCTTCCCTCCAAACTCACACATACTCCTCATATTTCTGTAGTGTACATTGAAATAGAAGGGAAAAAATTCAGTGTGCACCTTCAACCGTCCCTTACGTTCCTTCATTTTAATGACCCCTTTCTTTTCCCAGTCTCCCATTTCTTAAATGTTTAACATGTTTTTTCCAAACTGGACTTTATTATAGCCCTCAAAGGAGTTGGTGCAGGAAAGTGAAGTTATTTCTGTGTGTTTCAATGGCCTCAGTTGTACATGAAAATAGATTGATGAAAAATTGTCGTAAGTATACTGCATCTCTGTTGGCTCGTCAACCAATCTTAGTTATTAGCTAATAGTCTTCTGAAAGGAGTTAAATGGAAAACAAAAAGTGTGGTTTTTTTAAAATGAAACTGAACAACTCCGGGTTTTTTCTTTTGAATACATGTATGTGCATGAGAGAGAGAGAGAGAGCGGCCTTGGGCAAACCTTGAAGGTGGCTTCATATGGTCAATTCAATTAATTTCCTCTACAGGGGACATCTACAGATGTTGAGCAGTATCCATCTACTAAAACTCCCTTTCATTTACAAAGTCTCCAGTTACACATTTTACTACTGTCTAAAACGCACAAAACACACACACACACACACACACATTCTTCCTATCTTTATGTTTGAGTTTTATGTCTATCATTTTGAGAGTCCCTGTAATGAAGGGGATGAAAAGGTCCTTAAGAAGTCTATTGTATTTACATTTGTTTTCTCCCGTTCGTCAACTACTCTTCATTTTCTCTCTCTCTCTCTCTCTTACCCTCCCTTTGTGTATGTAAAAATCGGCGCGAGCTGATCAGACAAAGTTGATTTAAATATTCATTTGCGTGTGTGTGTGTGAATGAGTCGACAAAGACTACAGAGTTCATCCCGCCATACAATGATCCCTCCTAAATTGAACTAGACGTACTAATTAATTTTCCAAACCAAGTTACAGTCGATGGTATTAAAAATGTAGAGAATGTTTGTCATGTAAAATAATTCCACACACACACACATAAACATCCACTGTTGTTGTACATGTCAGAATGTAGTACGAAGATTATGTTGAACAATTTATACTGTGGAAAAAATGGAAGAGATAAAGATCGTGAGTTAGTTGAGATTGGTGGCAAAGATTTTTCAATCCCCTCCTTCTCTCTTCCTTCTTTTTGTTCTATTGACTTTGCCAAGTGTCCCCTTGGCACTCAATAAAAATTAGTGTAGTTATGTATGTGGACTGTGGAGAGATGAATTGAAATATATGCAGGTGAGTAATGGTTATTTTGATCCGTGACTATTCCCACCAACAAGCCCTGTATGTGTACTATGTGGATCCTTGTTCCACTGCTGACAGTTAAGTTCTCGTCACCTTGTTAACTGAATGAATCTAAAAGAGAAAAATGTTGTTTATCTTGCCATTAAATCCCTCAGCGACATGTTTGAGTGTCTGTCGAAAACATCCACTTGCCTGTCTAGTTTCTCCTTCTGATCCATTTTTTTCTCTCCCCCTCTGTCTCTCTCTCTCTCTTTCGTCTGTCTTTCTGTGTGTGTCTCATCCTATATTATTATTGTGTAAAATCGGTCTCATCCCTCTCCTCTTTATCTGTCTCTCTCTCCCTCCTAACTTACTTCAACACACAATTTAATTACGAGGTATGCCAAATGCAAATTTTGGATTGACTATCCAAGATGGATGGAGGAGAGAGAGGGAGAAAGGAAAAAAAGAAATTGATCATGACAAGCGAGTTCCATGGGTATTCCAAGTTGTTTATGTGGTAGTAGTGTAGGATCGAGCTAGAATAGTAGTAGAGTTGGCTGAAGCAAGTTTTAACTATGCTCTAACTAAATTCTAAACCATGACTTCTTTGTCTTTGTTGTTGAATAACAGAAAAAATAGAGAAATCAAAACAACACACATCATACACTTGTATGTAATCATAAAAAAAGGAAAAATCATTTTTTTCTCCTCCTCCTCCTCCTCTTTTCGACTCTCTGGATTGCTTTCGTGACTGACTTGATTTGATTGTCCTTTCTTGATGGATGAAATTAAAACAATACACACAGCACAGCAGTGTGGAAAATAAATGTAAATAGTAGCATGCAAGGGGAAGAGAGAAACATTTTATATATATGCATTCAATCCCAATCCACATGGAACCCACAGGTTTACTCTTTTACTTCACATGTGAAAATGAAATTGATGAGGGTTTTAATTACCAGTCCATTAACTTTTGCAGAAATAAATTGAACAATTTAAAAAATCTCCTCTTTATCATGGTAGGGTTGTGGGAAGATCAGAAATTTTGCAATATTAAAAGGAAAAAAGGTTCACAGCCTCAAGCAACAAAAAAATTTAGGAAAAAAAGGTAAAATACTTTGGGATAACGAGACTTTGTCTGACGAGATGCACATGAAACTTTCATAGTAGTAAGAAAAATGAATTCGCTATCATGACATTACAAATTGTGTAGATATATATGTAAAGAGCGCTGGACTGTATGTGTAGAAATCCTGACAAATTTTTCTCTAAAAAATTTTCTCCCCTTTTTACTGTATTAAATAACAATGGATGAAGCCGCATGTGATGGAAAATATTTCACAATCATTCTCTCCCTCAATTTGAATTGACTGTTGTTGAAGTGACAGGGCCGGAGTGAGGAAAGTTCAATAAACATTTCTCGTGTAATTTACACAAAAAGAAATTTTTCTTATCCTGGATACTTGTACCTCGTCTGTGTACAATTGTAGAGTCAAGTTCCTCAACAATAGAAATTAGGGGTAAAGATCTTGTAAGCCGCTCGTTCTTGATCGTTGTCAAACTGACTTCAATGTCCTACTACCACTACTATATGTGTCGTATGCAATAATTTAAAAGAAATTTTGTATTTGTCAGTGCACAGTGGAGAGTCGTGAGTTCAATTAACTTCGTCATGTATTCTACATTTCCTTGTGATATAAAAAATCCTAATTTTCCTCTCTCTCATTTTTTGATTTCTGATGAACCCAAATTTGTCACTTTTTTATTGGAACAATATTTTGAATTTTACAATTTACTTTGTGAAAAATTGGGAAAGTGTAAACGAAAATTGACAATTCAGAGAAACCCTTTCTCTCACGACAATTTCAGGTTGAAAAAAAGTCAGTGGATTTCTTTTCAACTTGTCCGGGTGTCAAGTTGTCAAAGAGAAAGGAAGAGAGGAAGGTGTTATAGGTTGATAATCTCCTATTCTATGGTGTGAGTAAATAAATATGAGGGTTTAGAAAATTGGATAGAGTAAACAAACTGTCGTTGAAAAATAGATAATCCTGTCTTGGTCATATTTTATTTGTGTCACTTTTCATTGTTCCCCCATTGTCCTCCTGCTATGAGCATTCTATTACAGATGTACATAAATACACACACACAGTTCCGAACTCTCTCTCTCTCTCATAGTTTTTTTTATACATATGTAACTCAGACGCATTTAATGTTTAAACTAGGATAGGTGTATTAGAGTAGAATATAAAAACGAGTGTGTGTTCCAAAGATGAGAGAGGGTGAGAGTGAGTGTATGTGTGTAGTGTGTGTATTACACCGCCAACCAGTAATAGGCGGATCAAAGAAGGGTTTCATTAGCATAAGAATGCTTTCGGTTCCTCCAACAACCAAGGCTCTAATTTAAGGGATCACTTCGACACCTTCCCAACTCCCAGTCCTCCTCCTTTAAAAAATTCACTCTCACTTTTTATTATGAATATTCAACTTTCATCCGTCCCTCTTATTCCCACACACACACACACACGGCATTCACTCTCGCAAAAAATCCTGAGGAAAAATAATCTTTTAAAAAAACATCAAATGTTTTTTAAAAACCGACTGCAAAATACTCCAACCTTGACTATGTTCATCCATGTGTGTGGGATGCTAGTAAAATTTTAATAAAATAAAGTATTAAATTGGCATAATTTATTTTTGCACATCATGTGTATTCCACCAATTTTTTTGTCAATCGAAATTCTATTTAGGGAGAGAATTCACATGAAAAATTTCTCAACTTGTTTATGGTTAAGCAGACGAGTTGAAAAGGGAGTTGAAAAAGGAACAAAGATAATTTATCCATTATCATTTTTGACAACTCCTCCTCCTTAAAAAACTCCGGACAATGAAGTCGTCGGTCACTGTTGTGATAAACTTCTCTCTTCTCTCATATATACACACACTGCAAATGAAATTGAAGACCTCGGATCACTATGCATGACCCCCTATCAAAGTAATATCAATTCTAGGGAATCACTTTCCTTCCACATTACACAAGGTATGAACGTAGGTCATGTTTAAGCACATATGTATTTGTGTGAGTGAAAAAAGGACAACATACTGTGTGTGTATGTGTAATGTGTATAAAGAAAAAAGTAAATAAAAGAGAGGCAGCCCTCAGATGATTTCATTTTAATGCTGATGCTCTCAATCTCCTTTCTTCTTTCCCTCCTCCTCCTCTCTATAACTCATCTGGATATTGAATGGGTTGAAAGACACAAGACCGACAGTCTCGGATCTCCTCATAATACTTTAACGTGTACATTAAACATGGCATATTGTACTTTATTATTGTGTAGTATGAGGAGTACATACAGAGAAAGGGGTGGTGTATTGAAGGAAAAGCCATCCACCCGTGTGCTATTCATTGACTGACTTATTTCAATACATGATATCCACAACACAAACTCTCTTTACAGGGAATGTACAGAGTGCCTACAGTAGAGTCTACATACACAAATATACACACATAAAAAAGAAAGAGAGAGACAGAGAGAGAGAGAAAGAAGAGAGATAAGAATTAGAGAAGAGTAGAAAAAAGAGGAGAAAAATGTTCCCGGCTAAAAAGCAACGGAAAGTTTTTTTTTACCTTTCAGGCCAGCAGAAGGACTCATTTCTGTACCTGCAAATAAATAATAGATAATACGAAAAGGTTAGTATGTTAGTCAAGTCTCACTCACTCACTCTCTCCCTCTCCTCCTTTTCTTTTTTGAGTATCTTTTGACTCAGTTAATATTTATTCACCGTGTACACATTTTAATGTTCTAAAATCTATGGATAGTGCTCAAGTTAATAAATAATGAGGATGGAAAAAAACTATCACACAAGAATCATTATACACTTTAGCCACTTTATTCAACATAAAATATAGGCGGAGGTCGGGTTGTCTTAAGTCTCTCTCTCTCCAAATACACACATACACACACACACACATTTGAATTACATGTATTGTGTGCGCATCTGCATAGCCCCCTTTGTTTGAAACGTCTCTCACTCTCTTTTTCTTTCTTTCTCTCTCTGTCGTATTCAAATCAACTCTTTATACTTTTTTACACCAACTTTATGCCTAGTTGCACATTTTCGATGGCGGATTACATTTTTTTCCCTTTCTTTAGTCTGTTTGCTAGGGAACGAGCCGTTGCCTATAAGACGCACACACACACGAGAATTTATAATGACTATGGGGATATGTGGGAAAATGGTTCCTCTGTGTGTGTGTGTTTACTCGTTGTGTAGTCAAATGTGAGTTTTGTATTTAAATTATTTTATTACTATAAAGACAATATGATCCTCCTTCTGTAGGCTTTGAAATTAATTCCGTGTTAATCCATTTAAATATTCTGTCAAAATGAGAATTTCTCATAGAGAAGAAAAATTGTAAATAGTGTTGTGAGCATAACTTTGGCTTGTGACATAAAATTTATTATGCAAGTAAATCTGCAGCAAGGCAAGTTGAATCATAAAGTTTTGTAACTGCTTTAAGTGCTAATGGACCTACAGAATTCAAAATATAAGAATTTGGGTGGATTGCTCATTTAAAAAGACACATTAAAAATAGCAAATTTAATGCTCGGATGATTTCAACATTTTCAACGAGCCAGATATTTTGAGATGTGTCAAAATCCGTCATAATACATGTTTATTGATGTAACCATTCCCTTGCACATGCAATGAAAATTCTTATAAAAAATTAGTTTGAATATCCAAATATAAATAAGCTGACAGCCACTTGAGCCGTATGTGTGTCTTCATCTTCTTTAGTCCCTAGATTGAGGGCAAAGGATTGATGTACAAACATGAATGAAAAAAATGAATGACAGAGGAAATGGGATAAGGAAAAAACTTGAAACTGCAAAAAAAATCCACTCGAGATCACTCACTGTATAATTACAGTGTATATCCGTATTGTGTGTGGAGACACAACACAAATTTTTTTACTATCAAGAGAAGAGATCACCCAACAAAATGGAATGGAGTGGAGACTCCATCCATCATTTACATCCATAGCTATGACGGAAAGCTGTACATCCACATACACACTCACTCACCCTTGTGTGTGTGTTCACATGAGTGTACAGAGAGAGTATAAAAAGAGAAAATACGGCAACTTGCTCCACTCCATTGTGAACACACACACACACATAACACAATTGTGATACAATTTGACTACTCCAATTTGAACAAGGATCGTTAGTTGTGTATGACAGCCTTCTTTTTTATTTCCACCTCAATCCATCAAGAGGACAAGGAAATTGTGTGTGTGTGTGTTGTTCTTGTGTATCATATCCCATCTACACACACACACACTGCAAATCCTCATCAATGGGATTCTCTGCCAAAAAAAGGGAACTCCAAAGATCTTTTTTGACTACCACCCATTTTCTTCACTACATATGTATGATTTTTTTCCTTATAAATTTTGTACTGTAATTCACACACACAGGTATGCACACACTATACAGTCTTGTGTGGCTATATCCATCATTTACATAACCCTGTACACTGTACAAATACTTGTTCTGTGAGCGCAGAGCCTAAAACTCCCGTGCATACATTATCAAGCATCATTGTCGACTCAAATTTTTCTCATCGAAACTCCATCTCTAGCCTCCCATCGTATCTCTCTCCAATCTTCTTTTTTACCCACATGACTTCCTCCTCTTCTTCTCATTCCTAATCTCTCAACAGCTCAGCTCACTAGATCCTCCATTCCCTTCCACACATACACGCGTTACGTAGAAAGCTGCATTGTCTCATTTTTTAAAAATTATGCAGATTTATCCTGACGCTGTATATATTTTAATCATATGTTCAGAGAGAAGGTTACACCATGAACACAAACGGCAATGCAGTAAAGGCTGTGGATTTTGTCCTTGCAAAAAATATCTTACATGTATGCATTTGACGCTATCAAATAAATTTTACATTTGCCGTTAGCTGCAATTCTGGAGCGTCTCTCTTCTTGTTCATGATGAACCCTCATTGGGGGAGAGAAAGAGGAAGATGTGTGTGTGATATTTAAAATTGGGCAAGTGTATGCTAATGTGGTCAGAATATATATATGTGTCCAATGTAGAGACGGAGAAGGAAGCAGCCCACCCATGACCCGTCAAGTAATTTGCCGACATAATATTATTACTAGATGAATTCATAAATATTTATGAAATTACAAATACAATATTTATACACACAACACAATACATCTGTATTGAATATGTGTACACTGTACACACATACGTACGTACAGCACTGACGTTCCATTTTAATATATAGGTTGGTGGCGAAGAGGGGGGGGGGGGTAGGGGTGGGGGTTACAACTTGGAGCAAAACTGAGAAGAAGAGAGAGGGATGAAAGAGAGACAGAGAAAGATTTTAAATATTACCATACATTATGTGATGTGAGGCATGCAAGGAGGGATTTAAAAGAAGAAGGAATAAAAAAAATGAATGCTTATTATCATTTTGCTCATCTTATAATCACCTCTTTGCACTCTCTCCATCTTCTAATGATGGTCTCATGGAGTATGGAATGGAAGAAGATGAGAAAGGAGGAAAAGAGGATTCATTTTATCTGTCTACTGTGTCCGTGTGTGTGTGAAACATGCCTTCGAAAAATATTGGTGAACCCCAATGATGATGATTATGTGACCTTCAAACTACTTCACCAACAATGTACAATTTTTTGGCATTGACAGTGACAACATTTACTCCCTTGTCTACTCTCTTTTTCTTCAAACTTTTTTTGTCTTTTTTTCGTTTGTGTGAGCAGATGTGTAAGAAGCACACACACGTAGATATGTAAATATACACATACATGTATTGTGTGTCGCTTTTTAGTATTTGAATATCTCAGACTCAACATTTTGGTCAGTTTGGTCAGGACATTACATGTAGACTATTTTATTAATACATGAACAAACATGGACATTCAACAATAATGACAAGTGTTTGTGTGTGACCACTATTTGCTCAGCGCATTCATTGATGTACTCATTTTTTGTGATAGTGTTCTCAATTCAAATTCAGAAGAGAGAGGTGGAGTGGGGTGAAAAAAAAGTTGGGAATGAAGACATAAAAATTTAACTGTTGTTGCGAGAGAGAGAGAGCAAGAGACAAGAAGATTTTCTCATGAAAAATCCTCGTTGCCTTTCCCTCTTTTCGTGGGTAACCTTCAAAGCCACATAATCTGAAAATAAAAGTGTAAAGTACATTGTACACTGAATGATCCTCTTCACACACAAGCGAACACATACATAAACACAAGTCTATCGTTATAATATCTTACGTTTTGAATCCTTCAATGCTCTCATCATTGTTTCAACAACAATTATTAAGAACGCATATCCATGTACAAGTATTGTAGTACTGTAGGAGAATTATATGGATAACAGTAAGATTTCCAGCATATTTAGCTTCAAAATTTATATATGACAAATTTTGATGCATCATGTGTGGGTATATTGCGGTGGGCCTGTCTCCTCTTTTTTTCCGAGTGTGTGTGTGTCTGTGTGTGGAAATGGAGGGGCCAGGCTAAGGACGATTTTATTTAATAATTCTGTAAACTTTTTTCCCTCTCTCTCTCTCTATTTGGTTGTCCCACCATCACCACCAAAGAAAAGGGAAGGCCAAGTAATTGTAGCAAAATGAGTATGATCGAGCTCATAGAGGAAGCCATAACTCATGTGATAGACTGAGAAATTGCTGTGGAACATGTAATCGTGTCCCAGTTGATGATAGGCGAGGAAACGCACTCACTCACTCACACACCTTCCTCTCCTCTCCCTCTTATCTCTAATGTAAACCGCATAGTGTTTAAATTTTTACCAATTTTATTCCTCCGATCCTCCAATGAAGGATCTTTTTTTCTCTCTTCCCATTTTTTCTTCCTTTATCTTCCTTCTCTGACAATATTCACTGTGTGTGTGTGACTACCTCACCAATAGTTTATGGTTAAATTCAGCTTCCACATTCATATGATCGCTACCCTTCCATCCTCATCCTCATCCCGCCTTTTACTAAATTGCTGTGTAATCTCACAACTTTTATTATTTATATCCAGAAATATCCCAATCGCAGACAGACAGGCACACACACTAAAAATTATGATGATGATGCTACTAGTACAACTACTGAAGTAGTCAAACACTGTCCAGATGATACATTGAAGAATTATTTCTTAACTGTGGATTCAGTTGTTTCCCAAAAAAAACGTTCAGCCTCCAGGCTGCTCTTCCAATTTTTTGTGGAGATGAGGCAAATCCTTGGGTTACTCTTAAGTTCAGACACTAAACTGTCGGATGAGGTGTCGGAGAGAGAAGTACAACTTTTACGGCTGAATGTTTTTGAAGGGAACTAGAATTTTTGATTGTGTACTGAACGCTATTTTAGTTGAAATGCAAGGACATTTTTTGAAATATTTTGTTTTTAATTTCAATCTTAAGAGAAACAACTCATAAAATAGAAAGGGACATTTTGTGAGAGAACCACCATAAAATATCTGGTGTGTGTGTGTGTGTGTGGTCAAAATATTACCATATTACCACATTTTTAAGAAAAACGGGTTAACTACATTTTCAAAATGATAGTGAATGAGGAGTCACATTAGTTTGAATTGTTGAGGAAGGTGCACCCGTTTCATTTTATGTGCGTGCTTGTACTCGTGTGTGTGTGGTGAGATAGACTTCAAGATGAACACTCACACACAGACACACACACTTCATTCTGAGCCATTAGAATGTAGAAGGAGTTAGGGAGTGTGTGTAGTTATTTTAAAATAAAATTTAAGTAGTGAAAATGTTCCAGCATTTAATTATACAGAACATTTAAAAGTGGAAGCATTTGTTACGGCCTGATGGCTCCAATTGTCTTGAAATTCTTTTTTTTGAGAAAAAATGTTTTAACAAGTTGAATTTCTTCCCTGTGTATTCTCCCTTTGAGTGTGGATGGATGTGGATGTGTGTGTGTGAGTAAGACAGATCCTTCCACTTAACTCATAATTTGTAATTCACAATCTTTGACTACACAATAATAAAAACTGTATTGGCCATTTTGAATGTCAGTCTAGTTCAAGCGTGTGGTTACGCAACAATGTGAAATGGGGCAGTGAAACGTGGCGGACTGTACTTAACGCAATCCAGTGTGTGTGTGTGTGTGTTTCCACATGTAATGTGGAAAAGAGGGAAGAGTATGATTATGCAAGAGAGAAAGAGAGAGAGAGAGGGAGGAAAAACTGAGTCGAACATTTTTTTACTGTGTAATGATATGTGTATGTACATAAAGGGAAGAGATATACTAGAGATGATAAATGAATGTCATGCTAATTTGCATATAATAGAGGATTATAATGTTTGAAACAAGAGTTAAGTTTTTCCCAATTCCTCTTCCCCGCACCATCATGTACATAAATGCGCAGTGAGTTGGTAAACGGTAGCATGGACGAACACACACACAGGGAGAGAGAGAGAGAGAGAAAAAACCTGATTTCCTAGTTTAATTGGGATTTTTAAATGCCGAGACAAAATCCATGCATACATTTTAGTGAGTCCATCAATCAATCACAAAATGCACAAGGACAATGAATATGAAAAGTGATATTATTTGCATACATATCTCTAAAGTGTAGTTTCCCCATATGATTTTTTTGGAATAAAAATGTACATAGGTAAGTACGTACACACACCTCAATAAACTCAGAGTGTAATACAAACCTCCATTTGTGCCGTCATAACAAACCTTCATACGATTCTACATCTCTATGATATACTATCCATGAGGAAGATTTTAATACAAAAAAAGATTAGAATGGATGATTAGGTATGTGCAATCGAATGAGTTTCTTATGTCATGGAAGGAGAAGAGGGGGAAATAAACAAACAATTATTTGAAACTGGTTTTCCAATTTCAAAATTTGGATTTCCTCCTCCTCACACTCCAAATTTAAATACGTGTGTGTTCGTTTGTTTGTGTGATTCAAATTTTTCCATCATTGCTGGATAAATATTTTGAAAATAATGTTGTGAACATTTATTTCCAATAGTAAAAAACTGGAGACGATGGTGCAGCATGCAGTCTGGAGACACCTTTTAACTATTGCTATGAATCAATAATCTAATTTTCGCAACAATCTTGTCAGAAGAAACAATGATTTAGTACACACACGCAAATGTGTGCACAGTACAAAAATACAGGAATAAACGATGGAAGAGATTTCCTACGGAAAACGGAGGTAAAATGTAGTATTTTAAAGGTGGTTCAAAATGTGTGTAGTTAAAATAATCTAAATTTTCTTGACACCCCTACTCAACTCCATAATTAGTACATGTGTGTGTCTACACAGGTATGTGCTACACAACATAGCACACACACACCGAGGGTGGAAAATGAAGATGAATAAAAATGAAATGATGTGGAGGGAGGGAAGGAACAGTGAACAGTGTTACAGAAGGCACACACACACACAATTGTGTATTACAATATTTCTCAAAGTACTTGGGCACGATTTTTGTTTGCGTGTGGAGAAGATGGAGAATGAGGAACAGTGTGCCGCCGCCAAAGAGGTTAAATTACATGGAGAATTTTACAAAACATCTATTACTTTTCAGATGAAAAAGGGCAGGGCATCATTTTCATAGTCACACACACTCTCACTCTCTCCCTCAGCAACAACAACAACAACTAGAGGAAGAACGGGAGGAAGAGCAGGAGCGGGAGCAAAAAGCTCAAAAAAATTACCATCATTCCATTTCATCCCATTTCACCATAAGCCATCACCCGTTTATACTCATCATCATTTGGAGTGTGAGTGAGAGAGTTAGAGTGTGTGTGTTGTGTGTTGTGTGTTGGCCCAACAAAAATCTATACACAGCCAACACTAACACTCCATTCACCACCACCTTCCATACATTATAATCGGACAGTGGTGTGGTATATCTTGTCTTCTGTCAGATTCCCTTCCAGTACATTTTGTTTCAAAAATTTACAATCTACAACAACAACACCATGTTGTACATTACGAATAATTCCCCGCAAACTTCAGTTTAGTCACGAGAGACACACACAGGGAGAGAGATGAGAAACATGAGGTCCACACACATACACCTTTACTCAACACCAGAGCTTTATTTTGAAACATTGGAAGGACTTGATGAACTGTTTTATTTGAAAGGTACGAGGCTTCACAAAAGTGGTGAAAAGATTTTATTCTACGAAGAAAAAAAAACTGAATTGTGTAATAATAAAGTCGGCTAAATATAAAGTAAGACAGCCCAGCGGCAGCCATCTAAAAGTTTAACTTGTATCTTCCTTCTCCATCTTCTGTTACTGCATCCTCCTTCCTTCACAAAAATAATTACTTGTCTTCAGCACAGCTTCCTCATCTTGTCTCTCTTCCGTTTGAAAACAACTTATCAACATTGTACAACATTGCACACTCTTCCAATTTTCTGTATACCACAACAGTATTTTTAATTTTGATCACTTGACCTAACCACTGTCCGTTTCTGGTAGAAAATATTATTTTTGAATTTACCCTAAATTCGAATAATGTACAACAACTTATTTTTCATTTTTTATTTCCATGATTGTGAAAAACATGTAGAAGGAAAACATATTCACAGTTTGAATATGATGGGTTGACTCCGACGGCATTCTGAGTTCGAAATATAAATTATGATATCAATGTCGACATGATCATTTCCCTCCTATCAATATACATTGAGATTTGATTTCTGAATAACTTATGAAACGACCCGACTGTACTTTCCCTCACACACACGCACACCCACATAGACATAGCAGATGCACATACAGTGTATTAAATGGAAAAATCTTTCAATGTCAATTTTTCCCTTTCCACCAAAAAGAAGGGGACTACTGTGTGTGTGCGTTCAGAAGTATAAAATAAAATTTATACGAAACAACTTCACAACATAATTCCACTCATATTTCCCCTAGATACTCTCCAAAAAATATTGTGCATGTGTAGTAGAGGAAAGGATGCAGTGGAAACACTTGGCATACCATATGAAGAGAAAGAGTAGAAAAGGAATGGGATGGACAAGTTGCAAGTGAAAGTGGAGTCATGGTGGTCTACTGCTGTGTCAAGGGAATTTTGGTGTGTGGCCTTTTGAAGACTCTTCTCTTCTCTGTTTCCTTGTACATACGAGTACAATTTCAGAAGAGTACAAAAAAGTAGAAAGCAGTGAGTTTGGAATATTAGCGGGTTGTGGGAAGGAGAGAAAGAAAATGGCAAAAAGAGAAAGAGAAAGAACCACCCTGTGCTCCTACACACACACACAGAAAGCACCCACTGTAATATTTTGAGAGGAAATAAAACGAAAAGCACTCTTTTTCTTGTCTTGTGTCTATGTGTTAGTCTACAATACACCCTGTGTACATATTGTATATATGAGAGAGAGAGAGAGACAGAACGTTTGTCTCTATACACATCCCTCTGTAGATTGTATACGTGTGAGAGTTATCTAAAGAGAGTGTTGGATCCTCCGTGGAAGAGGAGGAGGAGGAAGAAGAAGAAGTTGGGAAGTGAGAAAGGGAAGTGGGTGGAAGGAGTGAATCGGTTTGGTAATGCAAGATGTTTTTTAAAGCCCTCCTGAGAACTGAGCAAGTTAATGTCGCTATCATTATTACACATTTTGATCCGAATAATGAATAAATTAGCAGAATGGTGGAGCGGCACGGTTCCCTTCGGACGTGACAAGAGAGTTACATGACCCGCTTTTCCTTCCGCGATGGATTTTTTTCCCTTTTCCTCTTTTCTCCCTTCTCACCCAAGCCTTCACACTCTTCTCTCTACACACACACACACTTTCCTTTTCTCCTGCAGCCGCTCCAGGAGCAATCAATGGGACCCTTTGAAGATCATCACAGTTTTCGCTCGCACTGCTTTTACGATCACTACCAAAAGAGAAGATTCCCTCGATTTCCCATTTTCTCTTTCATTTTCTTTCTTATTGATCTAACCTTCACTCAAATATCTTACACCCTCTCCTCTCCATTTCTCCACTCTTCTTTCTCTACGTTATGTACGTATTCTTCCTCCCTTACAGGGAAAGGTACAATTGTGAATCTCCTGGACTTTTGATGTTTGGAATGTACACTTGTATATATACATACGGAAATTTTCTTATATATTATCAACGTCTTCTACCTTCCTCATTCCATCCTTACAAAAATACATCTCTCTCTTTCTACACATACTCGTCTGATTTCTTAGTACAACGGGCTTTTTATTTCCTTTCTTTCTTCTCTCTCTTTCTCTCTCTCAGTACAACTAACAATTCTAAAATACACGTTCCAGCAATCCTACTATCCAGTTCTAAAGGCATACCCCTTTTTCCTTTCTCCTTTTTTCTAGGTCTCGCAAAACATACACAGACAATCTTGTACGGTAATAGCATTCCTCTTTCTTCTTTTCATCAAATTTTAGTCAAAGGAAGATTGAGAAAATTTGGGATCCGGCTGAATGGAATTGACTTTACTTCTATCTTCAATTTGACCTCTGTTTGACATGGAAGGTCATACAAAATGGGATTCAAAGTAAATTGAAATCCAGCAGTAGATTGAGAGCTTTTTGTATGATTACTTTGCTGACGAAATTTTGAAACAGCTAATGGTCACGAAATTTTCAAATACCATAGTTTTTTTCCAAAAAAAAAAATAATTTAATATTCGTAAAGTGTTTTGAAGTAAATTTGAACCTCGACGATATTGCTAATATAGACAAAATCCCTAATTTTCCCAACTCATCACTCCTCAGCAACAGTTGTTGTTGTTGATGCTGTTTTCTTCCCCGTAGCAAAATACCATAGTACGAAATTACAATAAGACAAAAAATGTTGGGGTTGTGAGAGTCTAAACGACATTGAAAAGTTGATTGTTGCTGCTGCCATCAATGCAGACGCACACAAAGAGAGAGAGAGAGAGAGAGAATAAATGCCTTAATTAAGGCATTCAAATCAAATTACTTACATTTGGAGCAGGTGAAATTTGTACTGCTGTAGGCCATTTTTACTGATTTTCCTTCTCTCTCTCTCACACACACAAAGAAACACAACTGAAGAGAACGCAAGAGAGAGAGAGAGAGAGAGTGAGAGTAGAACAGTTGCCAAAAAAATATTGAAATAATAATAAATGTTTCGTCGTCTTGTGTAATTCCAATACTAATTACTAGGAAAAGTCTGTGCAGGAGCCTAATTTTGTGTACATATGTAATACAGCCATGAGTGATGTGTGTGTGTACGTGTGTTTATGTGCGTACAAGATATGTTTAATTTGACAATTACGATCCCTCCCTCCCCAGATCGACTTTTTTCAGGGACAAGAGTAAATGAGACAAGTCCATTGAGAGGGTCTAATGAGTAGCTTGGGTAATTCAGGTATGCTGGTGGCGGTCCTTCTCTCTCTCTCCTCTCTTGTGTGTGTGTGTCAGAACTTTTCAAATGACCACTCTTTCTTTCTCTTTCGCTCTCTCTCTCTCAAAAATCATTTCATTCTTTTGTTTTTTTCCACGTTGTCCCTGTGTTCGATACAAATGTATTGGCTTGTGCTTGGTATTGTTACTGTACAGATTTTCCCTTTGATGTGTGTGTGTGTACGCAAGATATGCTAATTTCGGCTAACTGGTCTGGAAACTCTTTAGATAGTGAGTAACTTTGCCGGTAGCAATATCATTGAACTGTTTCAGTTTATTAGTTCAGATATCCTCAGCTAAATATTCAATCATTAGTAAAATTCTCTCTACCTCCCAACAAACAGACGCACACACACAATCAAACGAATATTTCATCCCAATCCTACCTCCTTGCGAACAACACACACACACAGAATGCCGATTGTTGGAGAGTATAAAAGAAAAATCATAAGTCAGAGAAGGAGGAGGAGGACAAGATTTGATGGTTCAGTTTATAATTTTCTGTTACGTTCTACTATTTTCTCTGAATTTTTCTCTATCCATCAAAAAAATATAATTATCCTGATAATCTTTTGTGTGAGCAGAGGAGAGGAGAACATTTAGAGAAAAATATTTTAAAGACAAAAAATACATACAAAAGCTATACTTTGGAAGTTCCTCTTGACGAATCCCAGATAGTATTTGGTTGGGGAGAAAATTGGTTTGGGTTTGCATACAAAAGCTATAATAATTATTTGAGTAATTGCAATAGTAGAAAATTGAGAATTTGAAAAATTCTATGCAAAAGTTTCTCGCTCTCTCTCTCTCTATTGTGTGTGCGTAACGTGTGTGCGTGTGTTTGTGTTTTTGTAGGGACTCGGACTGACTGAATAAATTTGAAGGGAGGTTGGGAAAATTGAGAGAGGAAAAGTGAAGGAGGAGGGTCTCATCCCTGGATTTAATTTCTCTCTAATTTCCCCTCATTAAGGCCGAGAAAGAGAGTTTCAATGCGGGAAGTCGGTCGGTCACTAAAAAACATAAAAAAGAGAGAGACAGGAGGATGGCCAAGAAACATTATATATATACACACACATTTTTTATGAGCAGGAGGACTTCAATTGCTCGGCGTTCAATTACTGGGAGAGGGTGTGGCCATGGCGTGGCTCGGATCCATTCGTAATTTGTAATTATGTCCCATGGAATGGCTAAACCTTGATTAACTGTTTATTCATTAAAAACAGATGAACACTTTTAACATCCATTCCTTCCACAGTAGAAAGTGTCGAGGGTTTCCTTAAAATTGAACAAATCGGTTCCGAGTTAAAGGTCAATGAATGTGAAAAGTTGTCTAATTAGACAACCGATAGTATTTTGAGTTGACAGTGATGGCGTAATTGTGATCAATGAAATTCAAAAATATTTTCAAACTTTTCTCGATCCACCTTTGAGATTTTAATCTTTTAAAAGCTGAGGAAACAGAAAAGCTGCTGCTATGTGTTACTCTCCATTATGATTACCCAAGAATGTTTGTTTGTATGACTGGAGTTGAGAGAGACTGTGTAATTACTATTAACTGCATGAGAACAGGTAGACACACAAGGATATAAAAAATTCCGAGAGAATTCCCTGCCGTACACTCAACTAGGGTCATTCTGGGAGTGTGGGCAAAGTCATGAGGAGGAGGGAGAGGAGAATAGGACGAGAATAAATACACACACTACTAGTTACTCCGTACACAGTCATTCGTCTGATACAGAAAAACATAAATCTACCACGACCAAAAATTAACCAATTACGCCTTGTATTTTTCTGTCTGTCCCCTTCCCCTTCCCTCCTTTTCTCTACATAGTAAAGAGATTTCATTATTGTGTGTCAGCTGTGAATTCTTTTTATCCATGAAGGAAAAAGTGCCGACCCTCATCCTGATCCTAAAAACTTCACACACACACACAAACACACACTGCAAAGGAACAGGATCATAGTTAATCTGATTCAAAATTTGTGTATTCAAAAAATTCACAAAAATATTTTTTTCCTCCAAATGAATATCCTTACACCTCGAGTCTATTCATTAATATTAATCTTAATACACAAGTTTCATATGGGTTGACGGAAGACAGAAAAAATAAAAGATTTTAGTCGTACACAAAAAACTACTCTACATAAAAAACTGTCTGTTTGAATTGTGAATCGCCATTTATCTTCCCTTCCCGTCCAAAGCTCTGACAAGCAAACCTTCTATCTTGTAAATTCGGGATGGAGGTGAAACTTGCTGGAGTTGTTCACGAGACACAGTGGACCATTTGTGACCCGGTAACTTGGAGCAGATAATTCCATCCGTCGCCGCCAGGGGCCTTCAAA
>WJFB01002323.1:0-20297 GCA_009870185.1 Pygmarrhopalites habei
CCCCCCCCCCCCCCCCCCCGCTTTCTCTTACTCCCCCATTTACCCTCGTCGTTCTCGTCCTTGCATGAACTGGAGAGACCATGCTCCAGTTTTTTGTGAGGGCAGTAGTTTTTTACAAAAGAAAAGGGAAAGTTCTAATTAGCAAGTTTTTTGAGTTTCCTTGTGCGTGCGGGAGGACACAAACTTACTCCCGGTGTGTGTGTGTGTGTCTAGGCCAAAAGCATTCCGACTTTGAAAGTCTAAAAAAAAGTCTGAAAGACAATTTGTTGAGTTCTCCTTTCCCTGTGTCTGTGTAAAGTGCAGTGTAGAGAGAGAGAGAGAGAGAGAGGGATCGGGGACAGAAGGGAAGACTCATTCTGAATGAGTTTTTGGTGAGTGAGTATAAAATGTACAGCCCATGCCACACACAATTTGTTCGGGCAATCCAATTTGATAGTGACAGCAAAGAGCTTGTTGCTGGAGACAGAATAACCTGGAGAAAATTCTTTCTCTCCCTCCCTCTCGTCTCCTCCCACTTTCACTTTGGACAGGGAAAGCAAGGTTCCCTTGATTGTGTGTGTGTCTTGGCCATACCTCTCATGTCTATACTGTCCCCAAATATCATTGTGTGGAGGAGGCAGAGGAGAAAGTACAAGTGGGGTGACCATGAACATGTACAGTACATTTGTGTGTGTGTGTGTGTGTGAAAGGGGAAAAATCAAATACAAAGGGACATCGAGGATGGAGGGAACATGGCTCACTACCATCTTCCTCAGCAGGCCTCCCCTCCTCTCTCCCGTGTGTGTGTGTGTGTGTGTCTCGGGGTCATTATTTTTTATTATTATTGGTGCAATTTTTCCTTTCTCTCACAGCCTCCCTCCTTCCCTTCCTCCTGTTCTAAACTAAAATAGAATGAGACGGAATATTAGAGACAGACCTACATTTCAGAGTGGGTCCCACATTACGGTAGCGATGTGCCTACACACACACAAAGAGAGAGAGTGTGTGTGAGGACACTACAAGACATGACAATGTGACCACTTAAGAAGAATGTTTTTTTTGTTCTCGAGATACTTGAGTCTTTTTCTACTGGAGGGAGAGAGACTCCAGGAACTTTTTACCATATTCTTATTTTCTTTCTCTTTGTTTCCAGGCTCCTACCATGAAAGTGAGCTGCAGTACATTTTCGGAGAAGCTTTCATGAACTACAGGTAAAATGGAAAAGTGAAAGTGGGAGAGAAAACAAGGAATTTTCTTGTTTCACTCTCTCCTCTCTCACTCAATGATCCCTAGAAAAAGTTTATGTGTTCTACAACTTTTTGATGTGTACTTGTATGTACTTTTCATTTTTTTAAAAAAATGAAGAGATGCTTGACCTTTTCTTGGTGATGTAATATCATTGACTATTTTGTATTGTAGTAATCATCTACGATCGTATGATGATAAAAAGATGAGCGATCTCATGATGAAGATATGGAGTAATTTTATTCGACATGGGTAAGTCCAAACTCAATTTGATTCTGATTTACATGTTCGATACTGATTTGTGTGCAGCTCAAATAATTTCATGACCTGCTAATGACAAGAAAAGTGAGGAAAAGTACAGAAAAAGACTAGATCAAAGTCCTCACAGGAATTCTTACATCCTTCACTCTCTTTTTTACCTACTGTAGCGACGAAATGTCTCAAAGTGGATTAAAACATTAGGCAAAATGAGATAATTTAATTAGGATTGGTGTAGTATCTAAAAGTGAAACGAGGATGGAATTGATTTCTATTATGTTGACAGGTGGTAACTTTGTTACTTCCATCTCATTGACCAGATAAATTAAATTAAATACTTGACTAACTAAATTACAAATAATCTGCATAGACTACAGGTTTGTATCATAAACTTGTGGTGTTGGAAGAACATCTCATTTTTGTACCAGTAGCTCACAATATAATTTTGTGAATGGCAAATCCTCAGAGATGAATTAAACAGCAGTACAGTAATAGTAATTGTAATGCCATCTTTACAATAGTTACTACACATTCACAACTTGATTAAAATCACATGTAATTCATGATTGACAGGTGTGTGGAAGTTATCTGTAATTAACTGAAAAACTTGAACTGCATCGTGTTTAGTTCCGGATTAACTCTAACGTTATGTTGGGAATCACATTTTGGGGAAATTGAGAATATCAAACTCCATTTTTCCCCAGTGTATATTTTATGGAATTAACGATGATTACATTAGGATCATTAGTGAAACTATGAATGGAGAGATGTAGGAATACACTATGAATTGCCAAAAGCTAAATTTTTATAAAATCAGTTATGACCACTACAAGAAAATGTAGTTTTAATTTGATTTTCCCCTGACTCGTTTCACATTAAAAGTTAAATATGATTCAATAATAGGACGACATATTTAGTTGTTATTTAAGTAGTCCTAAAAATAATTTTCATGTTCTGTCTGACATGTGTGTGTGTCTCCTAGGAACCCAACGGCAGACCGAACTCCGGGTATAAAATTCAATTGGGGAAATTACTCCGAAGTTCATCAAGACTACGCCGTACTGGGACTCAAGGTAATTTGTAGTACATTTAACATTTTTATCATTTCAACATAAATTCATGTGTCATTTCATGATTCTAATTTTCACTTTTTTGCCCATTCTCTCCTTCTCCTCTCTCTCTCTCTGTGTCTCAACAATGAAACTGGGATATTCTTTAAATGACTCATACAAAGTCGCACATGGAAAAGTACTTTCTGAACGACAGGTTTGACCACCATTTTGTATTATAATGATTCAATGATTACCTGTACCTTCTCAAATTACCCGGATTAAAATCCTGGGCGCACAAGCATCCCGTGTGTACTTTACCCGGAATTTGTTTCATTAGTGGATTTTGCCAGTAAGTATTTTTAAACGTTTAATTTACAGAATGCTGTTCTGGAACTTTTTCTTCCCAATATTCCGGGACTATCCATTCCGGTACTCGGAGTCCTCCCGAAAATGTGATGACTGGGACTTGGTACAGTCCAGCTGGGTATTTTGGTTACTCATCACAACCACGACTCTCCTCGCTTTTATCCTCACAGTCTTTCTCACTTTCGGTCTCCGACAAAGATTCCGACATTCTCATCCCATCATTTCCAATAATAATAGTTCCAGTCGAAACAATTCCAATGTCAACTCCACCCATCAACGTATCAACTACAGAGTCACCCAAACCTGACAACCCATCCCCTCTAGTAATACCCTCTAACCACATTTGGTACTTACGTAATATTGAGTATTACTCTATTACTCTATTTCTCGGTCCCCCATTATCAGATAGCCTTCTCCTTGACCCTCATCATCATGGATGATCAATGCTACTACACAACTACTACTTAACCTACTTAAAATACTAATATTTATTTTACCTGCTCCCTACATCTCACTCTCTGAGTAAAAATAAAGGGAGATGTCATATTACAAGGGAATGAGATAAAGTGATAGCTAATTTTAATTACTCCATTATTATTTTTAATTAAATATATAATAGTATTAAAGAAGAAGAATTTCAATGTGACACCATCTTTTTATCATAAATTCTTGTCTTTCCTTTGTCCCACTTTCCCCTTTCTGTCCAGTTGGGGATGAAACCAGGATAAAATTAATTATCAAATAGCAGAAAAGTCTGTGTGTGGATTTTCTAAATACATGGACAGACGACAGGTATTATTAATTCAATTTCATTCTAGACCGAACGGATTACCAAGGAAGTATAATAATTTACAAATACGAATTTACCTGTAATTCGTATTACTTACGTAATGTACGAATGAATAGGAGAAAAAGGTCTTTAATGATTGTTATTCCAAAAATTGATTAATAATTCGACATTATTTTCTGATGTGATTCTGGCTAATGTTCTCTCTGAGTGATTAATGATAAATAAAATTACTTCCGAGAAATAAAAACAATTTAAATACAGAGAAAAGGCGTTCAATAAAAGTAAACGATTAAATGAGTGTTGAAATTATTAGTGGAAGTACTACAAAAAACATTATTGTGTCAACTTACTTAAAATACTACATTGATTGATTGATGAGAAAAGTTTGTGAGATGAATGACGCTTTCCCAAACAAAAAAAAATAAGTCACTGGATGAGAAATCAGTGGATATAATGATAGACACATTACATAAAAAAATAAATAATACACAATACATATTAAATAAAAATATCAATTTGTGGACGCTGGAACGGCTATTTCTTAAAAAAATGACACTTACGAATCGTAAGTTACAATTATTAGTATATAATATAACTTATTCAAAGTACACATAATAAGTAATATTAAGAATATAGCATAATATAAATCTCCCAAAATATTGTAAATAATAATTGTGATCAGGTCATTGTCATTGTCGTTGGATTCTGTTATATAATCATTCAGTTATCATCATAAGAATAAAATTCCTATATATATCATCCCTGTTTTTAAAAAAATAATGTTGACGACATTCATAATTGATTCTCATATTTAATTTCATTGAGGATTTGGACTATCATAAATATTTAGGTCAATTCATAGATCCTCTGTTGTTGCGAGGTATTATTTTATAACGAGAGAGAGAGAGAGAATGAAGTCCCAGGTTGTACCTGTCAATGGCAGGGTTGAGCTATAATTTCATAATTAAATGGTTATCATATTAGTCCGTCAACGGGTGGCCCATGACAAACACATACACACATTTTAATTTTATCAATGGACATAATTATTCCCTCTCCCCCTTGTACTCTTCATAGCCCCACATTTTACATATGAAAACATATTTTTAAGTATGGAGGCTGTCAAGTACAATTTTTATTGTTCAATGATTTGGTTCTCTAATCAGTTCAGTTTTGTTGGTGTCAGTGTGTAGAGTCGAAAAAAAATAAATGATGTTTACTCTCTACATAAATAACTTGGAGTGAATCTTCATTGACTAAATAGGTACATACCATCATGGGGCATTGTCATCCCCGGACACGTGGGCTCATGATATTTTAATTTTTTGAGTGATTGTGACAATCCTCTCCTCTATCATTAAATACATGAACATGGCTATGAAGGATCCAGAAGATCCTCCTCAAAAATAATTATTGAACTAATTCACCTGCACCATCCATTCGATTTTTATCATTCCACTGAAAAAATATCCAAGTAGCAATTAAATGACAATTTATTGGAGTAGAGACTTGTAGAGTTGTTGTACTTACTTTACGTTATGTTGACCTCATATTGCTAATAAATGTGTGAATACAATAGAGAGACAGATCACAAGGACGACACGCATCACAAAAAATAGTGCAGCTTCTAAATAGCTCTTATAAATCCTCCTTCCTATTTATCATTTAATAGTTTAATTGAGATGGACCCGTGCCCTGATGATCATCATCATTGTCAGTCAGTGATGGTCAACTAGATTATGTAGAACAAAAAATGTACTCTTTCCTCATTACAATCCTCGTTCGTCATCCATTCATTCTCAATTTTTTCTTTTCAGATGAAGACAAAAAGCGACAAAATTATTTATGCAGAGGAATTATTTAAGAAATTTATTCTTTCTCTGTCTCTACTTATTTACATGAAACAAAATACACATGCCTAAAAAAGTCAAACTGATTTCGTTAAATAAAAATTAGTGAGGCTAAAACTTTCATCCAATATTTTTTTTGCAAAAGTAAACATGGAGGAGGAGGAGGACAGATTACGCAATTGATTAAAGAAGGATAGGAGGAGGAAAGAGGGGGGAATTGTAATTGAGAGCTATTAAATTTCCATGCACCACAACAACCAAGTTAGACTTGTGTGTGTTGTCCATGTCTAATTAGTGACATTTAAACACTTGTGACTGAATTATCAGTGTCACAGCCAAACGCAGCAGTTATGAGCATTTACATTTGTACTTATGTATTTATCATTTTATCATATCATCTATTTTACATAGTCCAAGCTACACACACTCCCCTTGTTAGCATGGACAAAGAGGTGGAGAATAGAGTCACTGGGCTTTTATTTCCCTTGAAAGTTCCCCTCCTCCTCAAATTATCATAAAGTCCGCATGGAAAGAAAGATTATGGAAAAAGAAAAAGTTATTATTTAGTTATGTACAGACACCTCACAAATATTTTTGTGAACTGTAAGTACAAAATTTAGTAAATAATACTATTAAACGGTTATACGAGAGATTAAACAGTAATACTATTATACTGCTCTATTAAATGGAGTCAGAATTAGTATACAAAATGAACACAGGATTCTCTCTCTTTGTGTACTCAAGTACTTGAATTGGACTCAAAAGTTGAGTAGTGTATAAAAATGTGTTTTATTTATTTGTCCCGATATACACCTTCTGTACTTTGAGAGTAACTGATAGACATTTAGTGAAGTGATAGTTGGGAGGGTGTTGAGGGTAAGGGGGAATGAGGGGGTGCGGTGTGTATCAATATTGGGAAAAAAAGAATTAGGGACAATTTTGGTAAAGAGTACACACATTGGCACATGATCAAACAATAATAATATTGTTCATTGAACAACTAGTATAGGAGGAAAAAAATAACTGGGATTATACTTGTGTACATGAAATTCAGTGCGATAAGATTTGACCACTTCTCTCTCTCTCTCCTTTTCTCTTCCCCTCCCTAACACACACGCACACACTTTATCCAGAAGGAGTCAGTCAAACACAAAGTGTATGTCTTGGTGTTCAAGATACATTTTTTAATAAATAAAAATTTTGATTAGTCACAAGTTCTACCATTGGCTTTTTACATAAAGAAAGTTTCATGTGATCTACTTTAGTAAAAAAAAGAGGAGACTTGTGACGTTTTTTCCACATTGTGTCACTCTCCTCCTCCGGTTCTACGTATAGTGTTTGTGTGGATCTCATTTACATTTTGAAGGAATTGTGTGTGCTGTCGTTAAATTTGTCCAGAGGTAACTAGAGTGAGGGTGTTTGTGTGTGGAAACCCGGGAGACAGAAAGTGAAAGGACCATGACGCACACAGCCGAGGATAATCGGAGTGACAGTGACGATGGAGTGGAGGATCCGTTTGTTGTCGAACAACCCACAAAGAAGAATGGGAGTGTGAATGGGAGTTTTACTAACAATGGGAATAATTTCAATTTGAATACTCAACTGGAACAGGTGTCGGAAGAACAAAGATGTGGATTGTTTTCTTACTCCCCGGACTGGCTCCAGAGATTTGCGAGTAAAAAAGCTTTCATCATAGTCTTCTCAGCACTTGCTGTCATACAGGGGATGAGTAAGTAGGAAGCAGTTAAAACTAGTTAATAAGGAAAATAGATAATGGTAAGTACTCTTTCATAGACTTAAGTGTACGTTTCTTTTGTGCGTCCTTAGCGTGGGCATACTTTACCGCGACCATCACAACCCTGGAAAAACGGTTCAAAATTAGTAGTCAGACCACAGGTGGGTCACAATGTCCAAAAATGAATTCTAGAAATCCAATTTCCTTTTTTAAAAAAATGAATGTTTCTATTCAAGGTTGGGTCATGACCGGGAATGAAATGAGTCAAATATTATTTTCCATCATCCTTGCTTACTATGGAGGTCGAGGTCATAGGCCAAGGTAATTTGAGACAGGAAACCATTTTGTTGGTCACGAAACATGTATATTTAAAATGTGTCTTTTACTGGGATTGTGAAGGTGGATTGCAGCTGGAGTATTATTTTCCGCACTCTCATGTTTGCTCCTTGCCTCCCCGCATTTCTTTTACGGGCCGGGTAGTGATGCCCTCAGTCTGACAGAAGAACATGTTCATGAGTATGACACGGATGTTCCCAACCCGTCAATACTTAACAATGGGACCATTTCCGCATCCAGTGGTTCGTCCAATACATATTTTGCAACATTCATTGAGAAGCTAATAGAAAATGTACTGACTATTCTTTAATTGGGTTTCCAGCAAAAATGAGGAATAAAGTACAATTGTGTCAGAGGAATTCCCAGTCGAGTAGTACAATGGGTTGTGATGTTGGGGATGTGTCCATTGTCCCTCTCATTTTAATTTTTATTTCACAATTTGTGTCCGGAATCGGAGTTTTACTCTTCTTTTCCCTGGGGGGACCCTATTTGGACGATAACATGAAAAAAACGAAATCACCCATGATGTTTGGTAAACTAGTCACAATAAATTGTGTTTTTTTAAAACATGTTATAAATGGTCAAGCTTATTTTATAATGTAAATGAAAATTTTTTCTTCTTCAAGGAATTACCATGTCTCTTCGATTAATTGGACCAACTATTGGTTTTCTCTTCGCTGCCAAATGTTTGGATACATTCATTGGTATGATTTGATTTTGATTTGACATGTCAATTAAAATGATTCCATTTTGTACTGTCATAAAATGGTTAAATAAAATTTATTTTAATTTGTTACAGCTCCTTCTCTAACTCCGTTTATTAAACAAGAAGGTAAAATAATTCAGTTTTCCTTTCTACTTCTTTTGATTAAAATGATTTTTATAGTAGTCAGTGAATACATGAGATTAATTTTTTTTCAAAATTTCAGATCCCCGATGGTTAGGAGCTTGGTGGTTGGGTAAAGAAAAACTTTCTATTTTCACTGATTCTTTGATGAGTAAAGTTGACAAAAAAACATTGAATACTGACTCGTTTTTTATGTTTCATTTGATGTACATCAGGATGGGTCATTCTGGGAGCACTTAGTGAGTTAATTATTCTTTGATTATTCATTTAACGAAAGCACATTATTCAAGATGGATAATTTATGTATAGTGAAAAAAATTATGTCATTACTTTTCAGTGAAGAAGAAAATGAAATAAATTTCTGTTTAATTTTGTGTATGATTGTAGTGGCTGCAACTTCGTTCTTCATTGCCATGTTCCCTCGAGAATTGCCCAGGTAAGTTAATTGATTATGAAGGTTGTGTGCTTTATTGTATGCATGTCGTATGCGTGGACAACTTGTACATTTCCAAACTTTCACCTTAACTTTCTCCCCGTTCAGAGCTGTCCTGAGGAAACAGAAGCGAGCAGCAGAACTGTCTGCTACAGACAAAATGACCAGAGCAGGATCCCAAAGTGTTCTCACAGCTGAGGTCACGAGCGACGCTCCCGTCCCCAAATTATCAGGTCTAAATCTTAAAACTTTTGATTCACTAATTATTTGTTGTGAGTAAAAATTCGATTATGCAATTTCTTGACAATCGAATTTTTTGTACAGAAATGCCAAAAGCTGTTAAAGCACTTGTTACAAATAAAGTCAACATTTACAACAATTTAGGTAAAATGAAAATTCCCTTACCTTCCTTTAAAATTTTCATCAATATTTGACAGCTAACAATCTACATGAACTTTTCCCTAATTGTAGCTGGAGTTTTCTACATTTTCTCGGCTATCGGTAAGTTCAAGTTTACTTTACTGTTCTATATTTTAAACTGTTAATCATTTTAATTAGCATGTAATTGTGATCCAAAAATACTTGCGCTTCAATATAGGCTACTGGAGTTACATGCCAAAGTACATGGAGACAATCTTTATGCAAACAGGTACACATGGAATGTGAAAGTAATATTGTTCAGTTGAAAGGATAATTGAAGATCACAAACAATAATTGTACAATTATGACTCTTTGTGTATTTCAAATAGCTGTAAATGCTGCTGTTGTCTCGGGTAATCTCAGTTTTCTTCCTTGCTCAATTTTTCCGATTTTTATTATTATTATACTGGCTCAAAGATAAATCTCACGGCGTGCCGGAACTGAAATATTGTGGATTAACTTTTAAAATTGCAGGTATTGTGAGCATTCTATTTCAGTCTGTGGGTCTTCTCTTGAGTGGATTTCTCATCTCAAAATTTCGACCCAGTGCGAGGAAACTAGCAGGTTAAGAGAGAGACGCTAAGAATAACAACATTTATTTTTAAAAAATCCAACTAACGTCACTCGGAGAAAGTTTTTTTAAACTTTTTTTCATTATGATGATGCACAGTGAAAGTGTGTATTAAGATATAAACGGCTCAAGGAGTAATTGGGTGATCATGGAAAAAAGGGGTTAAAGTAATCCAAGTTGAGAATATGACGTACTATTATTATTATTTTTAGGCTGGAATGTATTTGTCGGATTTTTATATGTGTGCGTGAAGGCGTCTTTCACCCAGATGGGATGTAAACAGGTATAAATAGTAAATTTTAACTGATAATAGAACACACATGTGTGTAACTAAGCTGTTACACACATGCACACATGCACACATGTTACACACATGTTACTAACTTGTTACAATTTATAGGGAGACATACAATTCGGAGCGATGGAAGAGACGGGGAGTTCTTGGAATTTGACGAGTAGTTGTAATGTCGATTGTAACTGCAAGGTTAATAAAATGTTACCAGTTTGCTACAAAGAACAGAACCAAATCTTTTACTCTGCCTGTCATGCTGGTACGAATTGAACTTTTTTGAAGATTGACCAGGATTTTGATTGTGTACGAGAGAGGGAGAAATGGAATTAATTAAATGTGAATTGTAGGGTGTACAACACATTTAAATGGGACCATCTCGGATTGTGCTTGTCTTCCATCCCCTGATGACACAGTCAAGTTGGGCACTTGTTCTGAAGATTGTTTCAAAATGTTTGTCACTTTCCTAGCTGTCAATGCTTTCATCAAGTTGGTAGACAGTAGTGGAAGGATAGGGAATATGTTGGTGTCTTACAGGTATTCTGAAATGTTTCAGTGTCATTTTCAGTAAATCAAATTGTGTACAGAAAAATAATGCCTGGGTTTGTAATAATAATAGATGTGTGGATCCAAAGGATAAAAGTCTTGCTATTGGATTTAGGTATTGTTTTGGAATTAATGAAACTTTACATGACATTTTCTGAACAATTATTTGGTGTCTTTCTAAAAAATTTATTTTTGTTTTGACAGCATCTTCTTGGTCTCCATTCTGGCTATGCTTCCTAGTCCTATTCTTTTCGGGGCAATTATTGGTAAGATAATAAACTCTATTAATTAATGATAAAAATATTCATACTAACTTTGATTCTTGTCTTTCTTTTTTGTAGATTCAGTTTGCTTAGTATGGGGGACGAAATGTGGAAAACGAGGAAATTGTTGGCTTTACGATGGAGAAAGACTTCGTTATGCCTTCAATTTAACTGCAGCAGGTCATAAAGATACCTGTTTGAAAGTAGTTGTATACATTGTAAAAGTGTGTCAATTATAATGTAATTTTGTTTTTGTTTCTGCAAATGTAGGTTTTACGGCTCTCGGTGCTCTCTTTGATTGCCTGGTAATTGATGTTTTAAAAATGATCGATGTATAAACATTGGATACCTACGTTAAAAAGCTGATGGATTTAATGTAACTGCTTGTTTTTAAAGGTTTGGTACTATGTGAAAGATTTGGACTTGTATGATGAAGAAAAGAATATACAGACAAGAGCGGATGCAGAGGTGGAGAAAGTCAATAAACAACGATTGAGAGACAAAAGATGAAAAAATTATTAGCATGAAAGAAATATTAATTTAAATAATCGAGTGAAACAGACTCAAATTTTGACATTTTATTTTATGATGAAGATATTTACCTGGGCAAGAAAATCTTTTTTAAAAAAAGTCAACTGGATGTAACGTACAATAATCTAATTTTATGCTTATTTACCATGTAATTTTAATAGTCAATCGACGATAATCAACCATTATGATAATCTGTAGGAATTATTTCTATTCCTATTTTATAAAAATAATTCAAAAAATAATAAAAAGATTCGTGATATAAAAGAGAAAGTGTTGTCCACCTTTCACTTTCTGTATGTGAAATCCCTCACATTCATACTTGCGAAATTCGAAATGTGGGCTCGAAACTTTTTCCTGGTTGTCACATTCGGTGTTTTGGTGTCGAAAATATTTTATTATTCCTTCGAGGACTCACTATTGACTCGTCATATGTTGAAAAGTTGGAGTTTACTCTCTAGACAATTGAATAGATATATTAGTCTAGTTGACATTTGTCCATACACAAGATATTTTAGTAAAACGAGTTCCGTCATGTCAACTCAAAGGTTACCCAAATTTTTGGGACAAGAAGAGGCAATCAAGGTGGACGAAGAATTATTCAACGAGTACAAATTTTCAGTTGATCAACTAATGGAGCTTGCGGGTAATTGTTGAGTTATACCCCTTTTAAGTCCTTTTGATAAATAATTTTACTCATTGATGTGACTGTGTGATCTTTGTTTTTAGGACTTAGTGTTGCAGCAACAATTGCCAGTGTCTACAGTTCCAAGAAACAAGGGAAAGTACTAATTGTTTGTGGACCAGGTATACAGTAGTTGAATTGATATATTCATTACCTAATCTCACAAGAGGTAAATATATTTTAATTTATGTAAATACTTTTAGGAAATAATGGTGGAGATGGGATGGTTGCTGGACGGCACTTGAAAGTGTTTGGATTTTCTGATGTCACTTTACTGAATGCACGGAAACCATCAAAGGATCTATTTATTAATCTGATTCGACAGGCAGAGTTGAATGACGTGAAAATCAGTTATGACCCTACATCATTTTTGTGAGTAATCATATTCAAACGTACTTGAGTAATAGCTACTCACGTTATGTAATAATCCTTTCCAATTCATGTTTCAGGAGTGATACATCTTCAATCAGCCTGGTCGTTGACGCAATTTTTGGTTTCAGCTTCAAACCTCCAGTTCGGCCGGATTTTGAACCATTTATGAAAATACTGATAAATGCACATCAGAATAATGTGCCAATCGTTTCAGGTGATTCTTTGGGAGTACCCTCTAAAGTACAATGTTAATGATAAGGACTGAAATTGAAAATTTATATTTACTGTTTTTATGTCCATGGAACCAGTTGACATCCCAAGCGGATGGAATGTCGAAAAAGGACCTTCTGATAATCAATCGTTACATTTTATGCCCGACACACTCGTCTCGCTGACTGCTCCTAAGCTGTGTGCAAAACATTTTACTGGTCCGCATCACTTTCTGGGTAAATAAATTACAGTCTGTAATTTACAGATTAATATATTATTTTAGAATGTAATATTTTTACTCACTTTCTGTATATAAAAAATAGGTGGACGTTTTGTGCCTAAACTACTTGAGGAGAAATACGCAATGAATTTGCCAGATTATCCTGGTATAGACTGTATCGTCCGTTTGTAAAATGCTAATGCAATTGATTGTCAAACTGTACTTTTATCAAAAATATCAAATGTGCAAAAAATCTTTTGTTTGATAACCGGGATTTTGTTTTTTTCGAGACTGCCACACATTTCATAAAGCGATTTCTTCACATAAGAAGCTATGGTGGACAACTCATTTAGAATGCGTTGAAATAGTTTTTGTGGTAGAAAATAACCTAATTTATTATCGTCATGTATTTCATGTAAAAAGGTACCAAAACTTAAAAACTATTATTCACAGCAAGTAGTTATAACTTCAGGGCGATTAATTTCAGTTTGTAAAATTTGAACTCCTCCTTTTCCCAGATGGTTGTAGCTAATATTCAAGACACTAATACCTGAATCTGTAAAAAGAATCAAGTTCATATAGTATTAGAAAGTAGAAACAAAAATAATAAAATCATTATCAAGTAGTAGGTATAGGTATATTTGTGTGCACAAACCATTGATTACAGAAATCAGATCTTTCCGGTTTTTGGAAAAAAAGCCAGCAGTTAAGTTACAGTCAATGATAGAAACTAGCAGGAGATTTTGTTGTCTTGAAATGATTTGGAACAGGGAGCAGGTGATGGAGTTTCCCAATGGGTTATGATCCAGAATCAAGAATTTGATTCCAAGAGGCTAAAATATAAACAATCAGTAACTAAGAACAATGTACTTATACCACAAATATTTTTGTAGAATTAAGTAGAATTTTCTTCACCGGTTTAAAGGATTGTCCTGGAGTGGCTGATTTTGACAACGCCTCACTTAACTTTCCTACACTCTCATGGGTCAATGCATTGCAGCTAATGTCCAACTTTTCAAGAGCCGAGAGAGTGTGTATTACAGAACAGAGTCTCTGTGACAATATATAATGTTTTTTAACATACAAGCATTCATGTCATTAGTGAATTTCACAAATCATTTGTAGAAATGTATGGTAAATACAATTTCATTATCCTATCGTACCTTGACACCTTCATCCCTCAAAGAACAACCAGCTAGATTAAGCTCTCTCAGCAAACAATGATGCTGAAGTGTTTGAAATAAAGCTTCATTAATTTTACCACGAAGGCAAATGTCAGTTAGAATAAGCCCGTCCGTCGTTTGACTTCTTACGAGAGCACGGACAACATCGGCATTGGCATCTGTAAGAAAATATTAAAAAATTCCCTTAAACCAATGTCGCTTGTCACGTAAAAGTAATAACATAAATCTAACGTTTAGTTCGTGTTTATTATTAACCTATATTTAGTTTTTTGCAAGCTGACTCAAATCTTTTGCCTGCGTCTTCCATAGTACATTCTTCAACAGTTGCAATGAGTTCGTTGTCAACGGCTGATATTGCATCCCGTATTCTGTCTGTCCCTGATAAACTGGCCCCATCCTTTGTTTTAAGAGCAAGCTTTGCTCTCAGTCCATTTCCAAAATCCCTAAAAACAATTTTAAAAAGTAGGAGTTAGACATTAGACAAATCAAATTCGCACTGTGAATTTCACACCAAGTACAAAGTATATTATTGATAATCGACTCATTACTTGTAAAATCTGTCAGCAGCTTCCTGACACAACCAGTCAATTGTTTCATCCAACTGAACAACCGGCACAAGTATCTTCTTGTTAAGGATCTCAATCTTGAGACGCAAAGTCTGCTGATTGGTCGAATCTTGAGATTTTAATGACTCTTGGGATCTTGATTTGTTCAAGCTATGCCTTGCCAATGATTTAAAATTTCCAATAGTGGGAGAAGGACTACGTTCTCTCAAATTACTGTTTGAAGGAGTTTTTTTCATACTCTCTGAACTCACCTAGCATAAATTCAAATTTTTTAAAAAAATAAAATACAATTAATTTTCATTCCTCCCATTTAGTTTCTAGATGGTGATTAGTAGTTATGTAAAAAATAATGTTCATTACATACCCTTTTGAAAGGTAACTTTGTTTGTCTTTGACGACGACTTAAAGTCAGATCAACTAATAGTGGACTGTCCATGTGATGGGGTTTTGAAGGACGAAAATCATCATCATCACTCTCATAACTGTCTATGATAGGTTCAGGGTCTCTGACTCTTTCAGAAGAAGAAAAGTCTGAGGGATCA
This sequence comes from Pygmarrhopalites habei, assembly GCA_009870185.1. Classification (NCBI taxonomy): domain Eukaryota; kingdom Metazoa; phylum Arthropoda; class Collembola; order Symphypleona; family Arrhopalitidae; genus Pygmarrhopalites; species Pygmarrhopalites habei. Next base: position 15,288 of record WJFB01002323.1, read on the forward strand.
AAGATTGAGTTTAAATTTTGACTATCACAATTTAGTTCAGGACTGTTGTTGCTGTAATCTTGACTATCTTCCATAATGACTTCGTTGTCACTCTCCCCACATGATATACATTCTACTGGAGGACGAAAATCTCGGACAATATCCATCTGCGCGACAGCATTCCTCTTTCCTTCCCGTTTTCTCCGGATACTACGATCAGCCAATTTCAAGTCATCAAAAGGATCACGTTTCCTCTTACTCTTCAAAACATCTGGAGCTAGATTTTCATCTGGGATCATCCAATCTCCATCAATATACTGACTTTCTTCCAATAACGCATCTTTCTTGGCTTTTTTGGAGGTTGAAGGTTCATTCCTTTCAGAACGATACTTTGATGTCTCTTTCCTTCTAAACATACTCATTGCCTCGTTGTACTCACTCACACCTGCTCTCCCTTCATTCTCGTCTGGATCAACAACTTTTATTGTGACTGGTACAGGATCATCCATATTGTCAGTCTTCATCAGAGAGTACACAGGACTAGGGGTTCTCCTATCAGTCGCCTTTCGTTTAGCTATTTGTTCATCTTTCTTAGTGTAGGTTCTTCCAGCTATTAAAAAACAAAACAAAAAATGCATTAATCGAATCATTTGAGCTTTTCTAAATTTATAATGCTTTATTCATGTACAAGTTTGAATTATGTATTAATGAATAATTAGAAGAGACGTACATCTTTCCATCAGATCTACTAAACGTTTCTTCATTTCATTGTACTCGTCAATTTTCTCTTCTGTCAAGCCTCCACTCTTACGTTCCCTTTCAAACCAACCAACAAGGGAGTCGACAGGGCGGTTTCCCTACAGCCACATTCAGGCATTTTCACTTTATCAGTAAATACAAATTGTCATGAGACCACTGTGTGAAACAGAATATAATCATGATTACCTGTTTGTCACGTATCACAGCACTTGCCCCATACTGAAGGAGAGCATCCATTACGGCAATGTGACCATTTGACGCAGCATCATGAATTGGTGTCACCCCTTCACAAACCGCACCACCAGAATAGTTGACATCAGCTTTATGTTTCAACAATTCTTTCACCACCTCCAAATGCCCAAAATTACAAGCCTCATGTAGAGGGATCCAACCAGAATAGTCTCTTGGATTGACTTCGTGTCCAGTGGCAATCAGTCGTCGTACACTTTTCAAGTCTCCTTTCTGAGCTGCTATATGCAATGGAGTTTCGCCCTTTTCATTTTTACGAAACTTTGTAGGTTTTTGCACAAGTACAGTATTTTTAGGTACATTTCCTCCTTCCTCCTCTTCTTCTGTGTCACTTTCACCACCTAAAATATAAATCATCATGAAAATAGTTTTGCCTTTCATGATTAGAATTCATTTTAAAATAAAAACTTTTTTATACCAGACAAATTATCCAAGTCTATTGGATCCTCCTCCTCCAAAAGCAACTCTTGAGAATCATCCTCGTCAGAATTACCAGCAGTAGAAAGTTTGAGCGTGTCTTCTAGTTTCTGAGCTTTCCTGAAAAGTTTTTCTACAAAAAAAACGAAAAATATTTACAAGTTTTACTTATTTTAAAAATCGTGTTCTTATGTTGTAGTTGTAGTTAATCCATACCCGATGTTTCCGTATCTCCGATAACTTTGTAATATTGTGCCAAACTTTTTAAACTTGTAACTTTTCTACGAGGAAAGTCTTCAGAGAGTTTTACAGCTGCTTGATAAGCTTCTAAAACCATTTCAGTAGGCTTCTTAGCTGTCTCCAAGCAATCAGCAATATTTGTTTGTGTCCTGAACTCCTGCACACCATAATAGAGCAATTATATTAACTAGCTCATTAAAAAGTTTTAATAGATTATAAACAGAACAACAGTGCTCTTACTTCCAACTTGTTCCCTTTAAAAATTTTCATTTCCTTTTTGAAATATCTCAACGCATTCTCATAATCACCACAATCCTTGTAGGTGACACCCAAGGAATAGTATAAGGCACCCAATTGCTTCCCTGTCAATCCAAGCTTTTCTGCATGCTAGAAAAAGAAATGCACACATTTAGAAGCGACAATATTAACGCCTTCTGCAGATTTGAATAATATCAAAAAACTCTCTACAATTCAAAACACAACTAAATGACTCACGGAGATGGACTGTAAATAATTTTTAGTAGCCTCTTGAAGACAGCCTAGAGTAACATAGTTATCGCCCTTGATTTCAAAGAGAGACTTTAGTTTGTATAGGTCATGCTCATCTGCGGCAATTTGGTCATCATCTGCATTGAATATGCGAATTGCTATATGGAAAAATCAAGGAATTTCAAAATTGATTGGCCCATTCATAATATTGTTATAAACCAATTGACACATATGAGGTAAATAAAAGAATTAATGTAGATACCAGAAGTTAAAACGGGATCAATTTCATCCAACATATACTTGACTGACTCAGTTCTCATTATCTGTTTACGAATCCTTTTCAAAATGTTGATCCCTTTTTCAATTTCATTAAGTAAAAATAGTGCCTGGAAAAATATTACATGTAATATTATGACTTTATGTTAAGACATGCGACCAATCTTTCCACTTTTGCATACTACATTACTAATTATAAGTTCAGACGTACCTTAGCTTCCAAAAATCTAGCTTCAAATTCCACAGACTTTTTCCCTAAAAGTTTTGATGTTTTATGAATGAGTTTAGCAGTGTTGTACGCATCATTGTATTTTTCCAACTTTGTGTAAGTTGCGTACAGACAAGAATAACTACGATGTAAAGAATCGCCAAATCCAAATGTTCTTGCAACTGCAATAGACTACAAAATTGACAAGAAATGAAATTACCATCTAAATAATTAAATAAATAGTTTTTGTCTGAATTTAAAAGAAATAATGATATTCGAATACGAATAATGAATTTCATACGACTAACCTTCTCTATCCAATTAATAGCTTCATCAGCCTTGTCTGCTAAATCGAATGTTATCCCAAGATTTAAGTACGTCCCACATCTCATCTCAGCCAATTCCCTCTCCTTCACTTGGTTTTTCAATCTTGGAATAAAATATATTAACATTTACATCACATATTTTTGTTACATTACATAAAAATAAATAAAAACCACATATTCCAGCGAAATCATGCTTACTCTGGTTCAGCCAAAATTTCATGAGCTCGAGTAAACTGCCGTTGTGCATTGGACAACTCTTCACTTCGTTTCTTTGAAGCTTCAGGATCGTTTACTTCATTGTCCGTATACCGATCTACTAATCCAAGACAAATTCGTCCTAGAGTAATATGAGCTCTCTGTTCCTCTAGTAAATGTCTTTCGTGTTTCGCGAGCTCTGAAATATTTTATTACACATTGAATACCACAAAAACGATACTTTATACACAATACCCACCATTACCAACGATTAACGTAATCTTGCTTTACTTACTTAAATATCTTTGTATGAACTCTATAGCAGTATCTTCCCGTTTCATGTCAATATAAACTTCGCCAATGTTGCGGTACGCAACTGCTAGACCAATTTTGTCCTTTGGAAACTTGTCACGAGTCACTCTTGCTTCTTCCTAAAGAGTATAATGATTTCAATTCAAGAATCACGCTTAACTTTTGTGTTAACATAAGGGATAAATTAGAGTATACTATACCTTGTGCTGTTCAATAGCTTCGTCATATTCCTCCCTGACTCGGTAAATGTAACCTAATTGATTATGAAGATTGGCTACTTCCTTGTAGTCCCCCTTAGCTTTTGCCTGAAGGATCCCTTTTCGTAAAGCTGAAAAATATCAATGACGTACGTATGAGATACTAATGTTTATTCGAAATCCAGTTTTTAAAAAATTAAAATTGACCAACTTTCAATTTCTTGAAGCTCGTCACGTTCCTTCTTCCCAGATTTCTTGCCCATGTTTAATGTTGTCCTCATACAAAGTAACAGTTGTACATTGCAGAATTTCCTGTTAATGAAATTCTAGTAGAATCATGCCACTTTAAAAGACATTTTTGTAAAAAATCAAAAAATCAGAAAAATGGACATTCAAACGACAAGCCGCCACGTCGTCCCTCCCTTAATGTAATCTGGAAACTTACGAATACACTACTGTCTCTTCACATGAAGGATGGATTTATGAGCAATAATGACAATAATTTAACAAATTAATTAATTAAAGCGTTTATTTAATTTAAAAAATATATGTACATGTGTAAGGATCGCTAGATTACATTCTATTCTGTTTGAAAAAGATTTTGAAAAAGTTTAAGCCTACTATCACTCATTCCTTTAGGTTTACTTTTACTCGAATCAATTTCATCTTTTAAATTCTTGTCGTCTGAAGGTATTTCTACATCGCTATTACTATGTTGTTTATCATTTGTTTCCTTATTAGATGATTTAAAAATAAAAGTTCCTTTCTTAATTCTTTTGTTGAGATTGACAGATGCAGCAAAAAATGATGCTTCTTTTTTAGCAACTGCGATTTCAGCTCGTTCTTTCTGTTGACGACTTATCCTCTCAAATGCCAGTCTCTCGTTGATGTGAGTCCACTGCAAACTGAGAAAGACAAAAAAAACCAGTGACACAACTTTGAATGCATTATTATTTCATGTATAATACTGACTTATTTTTTAAAATTTATACCCTGGTAAATATTTAATATTCCATAAAAAGTCGTAATTTTGTTTCTTCTTTTTGCCACCAATTGGATTGTTGTTGAGCATTGTAGCAACTTTCTTGGCATGACGCCTTTTCTTAAACTCAATCCAACCTTCAGTAAAAACTTGATTCTTCTTCCCTTTCTTTTGATCCTCTGGTAAAAAAATGAGTAATTTAATTAGACTTTCTTGAAGATGTAACAGAAATGTAAGTACGATTCATAAAAGTAGGTAAAACTTACTTTCTGGCTGTAGATATGAACGATTGAGATCCCCAAATTGAGAGAAATAGTCTCTTATTTGAGTCACATTCATTTTCGGTGGAATTGTGGACAAATACACAATCCCTGGTTTGGA
>WJFB01002324.1:0-14808 GCA_009870185.1 Pygmarrhopalites habei
AATCAAGTCCTAATTGTACTCGGAAAAAATTAATCTTTCAACCAGAAGAAGGCTCGCTGGGGTGAATAAACCATTCCCCGAGTTCAAGGTTGAAAGCTTTTCTCCTCCTTTCCTGGTAATGAAATTGTCAAATTCTAGAGTGCCCTACAAACAGGGTTCATTGTATCACCTAAGCTCAACTAAGTACTTCACACACAAACCACTCTCAGACCTTTCCTCCTTCTTTCTTTGTAGAGGATCAAGTGTGTGAGAAGAGGGTATCATAAAGAGGATAATAATAATAATAATCCAAACTCCACAAACTTCTTTCTATCAGGCTCACAATGAATAGAAGAGAGTGTGGGACACTTCAGAGAATTATTGATTTTAAAAAATCCAAAGACAACGCACCGGATTCAAGTTCAGAGTCAGAACAAGAGGAACCTAATTTCAGTAGTACTTTCTCCTTCCTTACTTTTTTGTAAGCTGGAGGCTTGAGCGTCTTATGTCAACATCCGGTGACACCATGGCCATTGTGGACTCAAGCCTCTTGTAACACAGATAATGAATGTTGTGTGTACGTGTACTTCTTGAACACCACTGTTAGACTGTGTATTGTATGCTACATAATATATCAAATGCCTTATCTACTAGTGTGCTGGATTCATCGAGCTCAACTATACAATGCTCCAATACAGTGCTAATCTGTTATTTTTAGACATCCTTATTTTGTCATCCTGTATTCTATCCTTCATTGTCGTGCTTCTATAGATTCTTTTGTTCAAAATTTTTCCCAATACTTAGCACTAGTACATCATTATAGAAGAGAAAGTAAAAAAATTTAATTGATTACAGTAGACGTTCAATTGCTCAGCTGCGCAAGTACACGAAAGTAAAAGACATCCACTTGCATTAATGAGATTATTATTTTCTCACCATTTTTTGAACGGGTTAAATTTGCATTGCTATGCAATTCTGATTTTTGTTTGATATAAATTGTAATTGTAATTTTTTGGGCACAATTTTCTACACTCCTTCACTGCATTGCCATTATATGTTCACAGTTTCACATACACACAAGTGTGTTTGGTATTGGAAGCTGGTCAGATTATACCTACAACACATAACTAAGCAGCGGTGTATCCCGTAAGCTTCTACCTCACCGATCCTTCCCTGAAGTCATTTCTCTGTAGTGTAAGAAGGTGAAAGTTAAAGGATATTCAGACGGTTTTCATACATGTATGTACATACAATACGATCAGTACTACCATCAAAGAAAAGATGCACTGTAATGAGATGACAAGTCAGAGATTCCGTACTGGAGTATAAAAATAGAATATAGAAGTGAGGAGGAGGAGGAGAAGGAACGGAGTCAAACTTCAAAAGCACTTTAGGAAATCTGATTCGACTGACTTCTTCCGGCTGAAGCCGTTGGAGCTTTGACATTTCTTTGATTCCACTTTTTTGAAACAGTTGAAAATAGGTATGTATTCTATGTATGTATTATGAATCTACAGTGCACATCGATTTCGTCACACTGCCCTGCAGAAAGTTGGTCAAGTTCAGGAGAAAGTTCCATATGCATGCAGTATGTTTTTATCTAGATGTGATATATGTGCAAATGACGTGCGTAGGAGGGAATTTGTCAAATGTCTTTTTATTTTTGCTGCATCCATAATCCATATCTCTATCTATCCATTTATCACCATGGAGATCCTCTTTGAAACAAGAGCACGTTGTCTGTCGTTCTAAATCCGATTTGAAGTAGACTACTTCAAGTAGTCCTATGAATGTAATATCATTAAGTTTTGACTGTCTTACGTCAAATCAAACTTCGTTTTGATGTACTGTCCAAAGTACTCTTAGAATGCATTGAGAGCCCTAATTAAACATTGAAACAACACTATTTCAATAAAGGAGTCCTGTTTCGGAGCGTGTCACATCCACTTATGCACCATCCCGAAATGCAATCTGAGAGTACTTTTGACAGTAACATTAAATATCTTCCTTGGAATTTAAATAAATAATAAATGAACTAATAAATTGTGACAGCTTTTGGTGCATTTCCATGTATGGAAGGAAGTTGGAGGAAAATAGAAAAGAAAAATTGTACCTCGACGCAGTAGAGAAATTCATGAGTGTGGTCTTGAACGACGAAACGAAATCCATCGGATCTTCGGATGAAGAGGATCGGGGCAAATATCAATAGTGCCACTGTCCACAGGACGAAGATGACCTGAGCAAGAAAAATTAAATCATTCATTAGTTTCATAACTAACAAGGCTGAAAATAAAAATACATTTTAAAGCCTTTTGATATCCGACGGTCATCAGCATAAAATAAAAGCCAGGGGGAAATTGGTTTCTGAAATCTTTATAAGGGGAATTTATGTACAATTCCATGAATCTATTGATGAGGAAAGTCTCATCAATCTTCCTCCAGTGGGAGTAACTCCACTGTCAATTGCGAGGTGTGCCGAATTGCTCAGAAACAAATTTAACAGTCATCATCTGTAGAGGAATCCACGCACGCAACCGTCTATCGAACTCTTGAAAAGGATTATGTGGAATCAACTGTGATGAAACTCAAGCACATGTCTAGGAAAAGTTTGTACAACATCTTGTCTGGACAAGAGAGCAATGAGAGAAACAAATTCATTGACGGACTTTCCTCAATTTCTGTCATAACCTTCCACAACATGTTGAGCATTGTCCAAGGTTAAAGTTGGAGAAAGTAGTCGTTAGAATGATCATACTTTTAAAGAACTTTTCTCTTGCACGCAAAATATTGCGTTTCGCTTCTTTTTCGTGTTTGAGTGAAGGGAGTGAATGACAGTGTGTGTGCGGGAAGGGTGGAGCGTCAGTCAAGTGGAAAACATGTCGATTGCACATGTGTGTAATCAGGTTTGAGGGGTTGTCAGAATGAAATGAATTTTCTTGTAATATTCATCTGTCGGATTCAGTCTAACAGTCGTGTCAAAGAATAAAGCTGCTTAAGGGAGTTGATTACTTGTAATCTTAGATTAAAGTTTATACTGGCTAAAAATTGTCGACTGACACTTTTCTCATCCTCCTCCTCCTCTCGAGGGGGTTAGTGCTAACTTTCAACTACATTCGTCCTATCACTCTACACTCTATCTTATTGTATCGTACAAATTGTAATCAATGCATACTCCATTAAACCTGGACTAGAATTACGAATGGTACTAAATACTTTATGTTGACAATAATATCATAATTTAATTCAATTTAACACTTTGTTAATGTTTGAAGCCCACATGCCGTATAACTCGATACAGACAGTCAGGGAGAGGGAAGGATAATCAACTGTCTTTAAAAGGACTTGTGTTGTTTCCAAGAATTCGTCAAAATTCTTGCATTTTTGAAAGAGCCTAATAAAGCCCACTTCACAGAAATAGGATCAGGGAATTTCTCTGTATCCTGTCCCACGCTATTAAAGTACTAAAGTGACTTGAATGAGAAGATTTTTAAAGACTACTCAAATTTGAGAGTCCTCATATTATTCCTCCTTCATCCATGCAGTAGGTTTAAAGATCTGCACAAATAATAATTTGTGCCGTCGTCAGCTTTATTTAACTCGTCCCTAACAAGAATACTCTCTCCTTCCCTTCGCCTTCGTTTCCACTTCTAAACTCTGACTACGCTTCCCTTTTTGTGCAGTCACTCGGAGAGTTCTCTCTCGGAGTTGAGAGGGTGATTAAGGACATTCAGAATTACGAATTTCCACACACACGCACACATCCAAGCACAGGAGTAGAGTCGTCGTGTAGAGAACCCTGAAGCTAACGATAAGATTCAAGCCACTCAGCTGAGAATCGTGGAAATCCCCACGCTACATATTCCTCCATTCTCTATATCTCTCCTTTCATCTGTACTATCCACGTAATAAGCTCCTGGTGAAAGGCTTCAGCTCACCAACAAATGAGAAATATGATGAGCAAGTCTTATCCTCTCAATCCCTCATCGTTGGATAACGAGTGAAAGCCATAATTGTTGACAGCTTTCTCTGTCCGCGTGTGTCTCTACATTTCTCCATATTGAAATCATCTCGATTTTCTCGATCCCTACACAGGGAGGAAGGAGCGAATGACGTAATTTATGTCGCCATGGGGCATAAATGAGGCTGTGTTTTTGGAAAGACATAAGACTCCTCCACGAATGCTGGTCAACCGACTTGTCTCAAAATTCTCTGACAGCCCCAAAGCAGGAATATGATGATTTACAATCCAAATGGGAAATCATTTATAAATTTTTTCTGCACAAAACACCACACACAGTCAAGGAGCGATGATGAACGGAGAACCGAGTCACTGACCAAAGAGGTGGGGAAGAAGTTCAGAGAAAGAGCAGGAAGGAAGAGTACAGTCACTCTTCCTTTGACGATTTTCTCTCTGCCGTGTTCACTTTCTCCTTCCTTTCTCCCTCTGGAGGAAATCACCACAGCGGAGAGAGAGAATCCAACCAATTCTCGTTCACTCGACTTTTCTCATCTCGAGCAGTTGTAGGTTTTCGTACAAAGAAAAAAAGGAAGGGAGACCAAAGAAGTGGAAGATAAAGGCTATAGACGACATTGTACGTCAATAATTACGACTTCTGTGAAGACATTATTGTACACAGTCAGAGACACTTACCGTTCTGGTCGTTCTTCTATTGATAATTTTTCGAGACATTGGATGGCGAATGGCTAGGTAGCGGTCAATACTCATTGCCGTAATGGTGAAGACACTCGAACTGACTGCCACACCTGGAAAAAGACAAGGAGAAAAAAATCATTACTTTCTCTTTCCCATCGTTGCACTACCAGCGCAACATTTTATTTTGGAAAATGGAATTCATTGACTCATTTAATATCTTTGATTTAAAATATTTTTAACGGAATGGTAACCAAGGTCAGGATGTTGAGTGGGAAGAAAGCTCTAGAGTTATACTACTTAATGCTTTGTTGAAATGCTATATTAAGTCTACTATGAGAGGTCAATTAGAACCTCAATTGCTCTAAATTTTCGCAAAGTTCCAAAGTGTGTCAATTGAAATTGCTCCACTGACACTATTTCCCTCCCAACCCGGGTTTTCCGATTAAAAAGAGATAGTGAGCTAACAACGCACTCCTGATTGAGCTTCTACTGGGATACGTTATCTGAGGACACCTTAATGTGGACTATACTGTAATGTGCCCTGCGTGTCTCCATACCAGTTACACATCACATTCGGTACATTACCCTCTCGGTTGTGAGAACCTCCTAATCGTAATGGGAGGAAAGAGGTAGTTGTGGTACAAATGGTAGGTTTCAAAGTGCATAAATGTTCACAAAAGCTGGTCAATGTGTGATGCTAAAAGCGGCTTCCCTCCCACACATTTTCGATACATACGTACGTCCATATATTGTGCAAGGACATTTTTCGTTGGAATGAATAGCCCTACACTTACTTCTCCATCCTCCCTCACTATTTTTCCAAGGGATGACATGTATCATTTATTTAAAGACTTTTCCCTCCAATCATCTTAACAAAGCACAGCCGAAAGCAGGCACACAAATAAAGTTACATCAAGATAAAAAGCGTTCCCTTCGTAAAAGAATGTTTGTTACCGTCCCCCTAAAAACGTGTGTATGTGTGTGGAGTGGGCTTTTTGTACTTATTAATATTTACCTGACGGTAATAATTCATCCCCTTTGAAAAGAGAAAATGTTTTTCTTTCCTTGGGGGAGCAACATTAAGGAGGACAAATTTCCCTCTGCCTTTTTATGCCTGGTTGACTCTTTTTTTCTCCACTTTCCCAATCCAAGCCTCCTCCTCCATCCTCTCTAGTAGGTTTCCACTTGAAAAAGAGGTCCACGTTTTGTCGAGTGTGTGGCGGGGGAGGGAGCACTACATAGTACAATAATGATGGTGATAGTTGGAGAGGGGAAGTGGCGGCCGTAATTACTTTCTTCTTTCAGGAAGAGATAGACACAATCCCACACACACATACACTCTCTTTCTCTCTGCTCCTCTTGTTCAGCTCGTCTGGCTCAGATTAATTGAAAGGAAGGGAGAAGGCAACGTCTGCTGTGTTATTGCATAAAGTTATTAGCACAGTTTCAAGTCTTCGTGCAGAGCAGGGAGGAGAATGAGGAGGAGAAGAGATTTGGTACAGAAAATGTGTCTGTAGTACATTTAACAGTTGGACGTGAATTTTGATGAAAATTAATGAAGCTAATGTACAGTCAAGACAAGCACAACTTGTTAATACAATTTTACAACAACGTCCCAATTTACAAGGAACAATACGAGATTGTGAGTGTGTCTGTGAGTGTGTTGCAATTTTGTTAATTTTAACACATTCTATTGCATCCTTACATTTCTTTGTCGTGACAATGTGTCCCGAACATTCATTCACATTCCCAACCCTCTGTACTGACTCGGCAACTTCCAAATTAGTTATTGGAGTCAACATTGTACGTGAAATGTGCTTAAACGCTCAAGAAATTCCCTCAATTCAACACATTGTTGTCAACCATCCTTTTGGCTTATTATCAATTTGGGACAAATAAAGGTTCTTACTTGATTTTAATTAAATTTTGGAAGTATGCACAAAAAATATATGACGAGAATTTTAAATAATTTTAAATGCCAGATTTCTCAGTCCGAGTTGACATCTGCAGTAGTAAAAATGTAGTACAAAAAATACGTTCCTTTCTTCCAATCATAATAATAATGGCAATATTGTCAATGGAAATAAGGAAAGACAAAGAGAAAGTCTCCTTTCTCTTTTACCCATCACGTAGAGTGTTTAAGTACACAATTAATTTTCTCTGTCAACACTTGAACGGTTTCTCCTCGGTCTTGATTCTCTTTCCGCCCACAAAATATGAAGGAGGAGAAATGACTTCGGCGAATCTTCAGAACTTCATGTGTCATGATTCACTTTGTTATGTACACACACACAATACATTGTGTCTGCCTGACTTATGAAGTTTGGAAATCTTTTGAGAGGTTACCCACTAATTACGTGCTTTACAATTCCAATTTGTACAGAATTGTATCCTTCTCAACCGTAACTACACAGTTAATTAGGAAATCTACTTCTTCTCCTCAACACATCCATCCACTTCCTTGGCCTCCTCCTCCTACACTTTGTTTGGCATTAATTAGCAAAATGTGTCATAAAATTGTCTTTGGTAGTCACCCAATTTTTTAATAGTCCACCTACTCTACCACCACGCTGCATCAGTTCTGAGTAGTAGATTTTGTACGCCCCTTTCTTCCAAGTGCATACAAGTGACCCTATATGTAGTATAAATACCGTATTTCTTTAAAAAATTCCCCATTCTGTATGAGAGTAGTACTTTTTAAGATCCCCAGAACAATGCATCATACTAAAAATAGCTAGGATTCAGCAGAGAAAAGTCCTACTTTCTCTGGATATTCCAAATTTAATTCTTAAATAAATCATTTCTAGGACTTCGTTCCAATGGATCATCAATAACAAGGGATACAGGATTCCAAATATCAGGGGTCAAAAAGAGGTCCAGCTGGTCCTACTCTTTCTAGGTGATTGAAAAGGAGAGGGATGACGCATCCGGGTTTTCACTTTCTCTCACATTGGATGAGGAATACACAAAAGATGCTTGATTGCCGCCTCGCTCCGCAATCACTTCTTTTTCAACTTTTTTATTGAGCTCAATCTTCTCTCTCTCACTCTTTCGTATGTAGTGTTATGTGTCTACCCGCAATCTGGTCCAAAAATGTAGTAAACGACGCTTTACACATTATGAGTTTAGGAGAGAGAGAGAGTCAAGGAAAGGTTCATCTGGGAAAGCCACAGGAGATTGAGCATCTGCTGTCAACATCCGATGATAGCTATACACTGTACATCAATTCATGGTTAAACAAAGTGGAGACTACACAGTACAGTACACAAACTCCCGTGGCTGTGGTTCCCTGCTATTGTCATTCCAAATATTTCCAAGAAACAGCCACCATCTTCTCTCTCTCTCTCTTTCTACTTCTTCAAGATGTGCTGCTGTTGCTGTCTATAACAAATAATTTAGGATGCGGACTCTAGAAACTATGTGCGTGTGTGTAGGAGTGTGTGTGGGACTTACCAGATGTACAGGCTCATGTGTGATCAGATTATATATATTATGTAAAGGGATGATAAAATGATATATACTTATGTGAAGGCAGTCTTCCCCGCTTTTTTCACACCATTTCATCAATCCCCGATTTTTTTCCCTCTTCAAAGGCCAAAAAGTGAGGGAATAAAGAGGGAGAAGAGATGCTGTGATTTTTTTATCAGAGCAGCAGGTAAATAAAACTCCTGCTGACTCCACTGAATCGGTTCATTCTCTTGAGCTAGGGACAGGAGATCAATATCTTCCATGCCTAATGTTTCACCAAATTTCAGATCAACTTTGAAAAATACCTTTCACACCCGTCCACGACATACTACTCTTTTCTACCTCGCTCTCATTCCCCATGACCGTTTTTTCTTTTCTCTCAATAGCGCCATGAACTTCTCTCTCTCCCTCTCTCTTTTTTAAAGAAAGGATTTTCTCTGGTGCTCTGGAATCCTCGCTCTCCTCTTATCCCTCGTCTGCCATTGAATTGATCTGAAGATACAGCGACGCTCCACTTTCTGGATTTTTATTCTTTAAATCCTACTATCTCAACTCCTTTCTCCTCCCCTCTTCCTTCCGTGCTTCAACCAAAAGGAATTTCTTTATTTCATTTTTTATTTACCCCTGTCACCATTAGAATGGTTGAACCATGGAAAAGATGCGAAAGAAATGGAGTGACTGTGTGTGTTAGGGAGTGTACATAAAAATTCTAGAATTTCCTGGAGAGCCTATCTAGTTTTAAATGTCAGAAGATTGTGTGTGCCCTGGATTACTCAAAATTGGAAAGAAAAAAGGAGGGAGAGAAGAGACACTTATGGACGAGAGAAAGAGTCAACATGGAGTTTTCGGAGGAACGACGTATCGGACAGAGGAAGAGAGAAAAGTATTTTAAAAAGCATTCCTTCAGACAAGAGAGAAAGGGATGCTCATGGTTGACTAACACGGCTATGGCAGTGTAAGGATCTTGCTCATTTAATTACTTTAATTTTTAGTTTTCTAATTCAATTTCATGTTGCTTTTGGTTTCCCTCCCCTTCTCCAGATTCTCTTTGACGTGATTAAATTAGAATGGGGGAAGAGGGAACGTGTCAGAAGATCAGAATACTCCGGACTCAACTTTCCAGAATTAATATCTTGAGTCAGAGAACTTAAATTGCAAGACTGCCACTTCACTCTCTCTCTTTCTCCGTGTATGAATGTGTATGTGTGTGTGCCTGTGCACTTTCATGTTCTAGTCAGATTAAAACCTCAATAATACAAAGCTCTCTTCTGCTCACATCTTGCATGCGAAATCAAATAAAAAAAGCAAAACCATATTCATCATATGAGGAGGACAGGCACACACACACACAGGAAGAGTAAAAGGAATTGATTATACAGATGCTTTATCCCCAACTCCTCTACACGTGAGCTAAATGATTCTTCAATTTGATTTTTTCCTGTGAAAAAATAGTCGGAGGGAAAATAAAAGTTATATCTGCACCAACACTTTCTTTAATCCAATTACCTTTTCATTATCTTTTAAGGCACAACTAACTCTATCCCACTTGTACCGTAATAGAGGAATTGAAAACCCGACAGGTACGGTAATAAAAGTCCAGAATAGGATAGGTGTATAAAGATGTAAATGTGTGATGAGAGCTTAGTAAAATGTTTCGAAAATTGGTGAGAATGTTTTGTTGAGGACCTTATCAATGAATAGATTTTACGGTGTGCAACAAAATGTTCCTTTGAGAAGTTTTGCTAAATATCAATCTTGCATGTTCCAATGAACAAAGTGATGTAAAAGTGAAATAGCATATTGAAATAGAATGATGAGAAATTCAATGTGTACAGCGGATGACGACTCGGCTTAGATGAAATACATCAAAAATTCAAGAATAGCGAATTCAGAGCTCTGCTAAATTGGGCAATAGAAAATGACCAGAATTCGTACTATTTTTAGATGTTGCAAAAGACGGAGCAAAATTTGAACCCTTGAAAATGAAGTTGAAATAATCATTAGATTACAGAAAATTTCAAAGCATTGATCAAGGCAAGTAAACTTTAGGGCCTTGTCGCGCTTTTTCTCCTGAAGGTGGGTGCATCTGAAAATTTTTCTTACCCAAATCCTACGCAAGGCCTTTCACTATTTTTGGGGACGGAAAGGTTGAGACATGACCCCAAAAATCAATAAAAATCTGTCAGAAAAAGTCGTAGGTAAGAAAGGGATAATGTCCATAGCGACACTTAATTATTCTATTATGAGATGACTTTTGAAATTAATTGTAATGGAACTATTATGTTTTTAAAGCACATAAAAGTCAACGTTGAACAGAAAACATGTACTTTAATTTTTCACACACACACATAGGGGAACGGCGGGTGAATCTGGTCCACTTTTAAAATTGAAAGTTGAAGTACAACAGAGCAAAGTGAATCTTGGTCCGGATCCCCCATTTGGGGTCTGACGGTCCCATATGGGGGCTTGTTTACAGGCCCCTGTCAGCGAATAGCTATACTTTTATAGGGTTCCAAGATATACCTTCATAAGGCAACCTCTGACATGCAATTGACCTCTCCTCTTGTTACACACACACTGTGTTCAACTCGGTTCTTTCCTAGCGTACATCACACACACACTGCCTTCTGCTCTCTTCCTCGTCTTATGAGACGTAGACTAATTGTGGTTCACATTTAAACATGATTTAAATTAAGTTGTGATTATTCTCCTCCTGTTGAAACAAAATTTTTAAAATACAGTGTTTTGTTTCCTAAAATTAGTAAGGAAGCTAGAGAAAATTTTGGAATGAAAGTTTCCGTCCCCAAAAATAGTGAAAGGCCTTGGTCTAATCAATTTTTAATAAGTTTTGAATTTTGGAAGAGTATATTTTGCAACATTTTAGCGATAACTTTGCGATTTTACAAAGTGAGGATTTTAGTTGGAGAAAGTTTCCACGGGAAAAAGATAAAAATTAGAAATGTGAAATTTTTTTAAAATCGTGGAGAAATGTCTAGAAAACCAAGGAAATGTCTGGAAAATTATTTTGCAAAAAAGCATACCAAAAATCCGTTATTGAGGGAGAAAGTTTTCCCCCCTGTATGTAATATCCGGCCTTCCATCCAACGAAGAATGAGAAAAACTTCTTTGAGCACAATTTTTGGTAGTGGTCACTGTACCTTTTCATTTTCCCCTCTCATTCAAAAAAATGTAATTTTCTCGTACATACCAAAGTATGACGTTGATTCTGAATTGAGTTTTCCTTTGTATCCTTCTTTTTTCTCATTTTCTATTCATCCTGGAGTAATCAAAAATTCTTGGGATTGGAATTATTGATGCTACGCTATGCAGACAAGATTGGGCGTGTGCATTGTATAGGTACGTATGTATGTACCGAGTAAATGAATACTCCTTGAGTATTACCATCTCATGTCTTAATTAATAACTGTCAGGGAGTGGGTGGCTCCGCTCCGAACACAGACAAAAAGTCTCCACTCCACCCCTTGCACAAAATTCACGTCTGTTAAAAAATACTTATTCCAGCTATTCAAAATCTGCGAATAATAATCTTAAGCGAAACTACGTATGTGTAAAAAGGGGAAAGTGCTGCATAGAAAATTTGAGCAATTTATGAAAATGATTTTTTTGATAAAAAGAATAAAGAATGCGAGAGAGAGAGAGACTATTCGCTGAATATATTCTACTTGGTAGTGGAAGACTACACAATAGATTTTTTGCAAGATAGAGAAATGACGAAGGGACATTGTATTACATGCATACTGCAACAAATTTTCTCTATCGTGTAATAAAATGATGCTGCGAATGAAAAGAAAATGACTGACAGTTTTGCGTGCGTGTCAACTTTCATGTACATCGTAAATGGGGATGGAATGGAGTATGTTCAAAAATGGTTTAGAGATATTGGTAACTCATCCATATTAATATGATGACAAGGAGAAAAGGAAAAAGCAAGTGGAAGTCAAATTTTACACAAAAAATGGCGCATGAAGTCGCGAACAAAAAAATTTGGCCATTAAGTACAAAGTTTACGCACACACAACCTTTTTTTTCTTCGCAGTATAATTTTTTGCACGTCGCCTTTCAATTTCATGTAAAGAAAACTTTTTGTGTTGCCTACACAGGAGGATTTGTGTGTAAAATATGGCCGGAGTGACTTGTGTGTACCCTTTCTTTTGTGGCTATTCTCGTAAAAGAATAAAAAAAATAGTCGACGACGTTGAATTAGGAAACGTTTAGGAGAAAATAATTATCTCAAAGTTATAGTAGTTGAGGAGGAGGAAATATTTTTTTCCATGATTACTCCAAACTCTTTCAGCTATCCATTTTTGAAAACTGGAGAGGGAGAGAAAAAAAGCCTCGTCATCAAAAGATTGGAATAATCTAATAATTCTATTCTATTAATATGTTGATGATACTAGTGCCTAATGTAATATGCTTGGATATGAAAATTGCAAACAAACTGTGTATTATATGTAATACAAAGAAATTAAGCAAAGAAGGATATACTCGTTCAATTTGAAGGTTTAGTTTGGTAAAGACAGATTAAAAGGGTTTGTGGAGACAGGTAGAAAGATTCATGAAGAAGTCTATTTTGACTTTGATCCAATTTCTTAAGCTTGAGTGGAAGATGGTAGAATGTTGAGGGGATTGTATGGTATTGTATTGTATATCGGGGTATGCTGAGTGATGCTGATTCTCAGTGAGCCGCTCAAGCCTATAGTAGTCTTATTGCAGCAGCTTATATTAGCTCCCCATACCTTCTCCAGATATTGAGTCATATTGCGTGAAGGGAATGCATAATCTGGAGTATCTGTTTCGTGTGGTTAGTTTGCATTTGGCCGTTGTGTGCAGTCGAGATTGAAGCGTCCACTACAGAACATACTTAGCTTCACAGGCCATTCCGGCTGAGCACAATCAGCTATCATGCATATGAGACGTACACGAGCTAACTGACTGTCCAGACTTATGGTAATGAGCCACCAACCATATAGTGACAACACAAAATGCTCTATCTCACAACCACTTCATCTTCTACAGCCACAGCATTTCCTATGTTGAGGGGATAGAGAGTTAGGGAATGTGGAGGAGGAAAAAATGAAAGGATTCTTCAGACACTCATCAAAGATGTTCCAGGGCATGAAGAAATTTGAATGACACACACACACACCATGGTGAGGGCTTTATATCTTCAATGAGATTCTGGTTGGATACTCAAGAGTTTAATTTGTGGAGTTCTCTCTCTCTCTTCGTCTCTATTTCTTTGCGATCGTGTGCTTGTTGAGTTACTATTTGTATTGTATTAGGACCTATCATTCTCTGTCTTCCTCCACCCACGCCAATTTTCTTGTCTCCATTCTGAGAAAAAAGCCAGAGAGGAGGGGAAGATGAAGACTGGCATGTGGCTCAAAGGGTTTTTATCATGAATGACACTATGTTGTTAATTGAAGAGTTTCTCTGTCTCCACTCATGCATCCATTATGACAAAGTATCTCATCTCATCCATTCTTCTCCCTATCTCCTGTCAGAATAGGGTGGTTCGTTTAGAAGTCGGTTCAAATTCAAATTGACTCCTTTTGTGTCGTTTCCCCCAGTTTAGTAATCTCAACATTTTTTGAGGGGGAGGAGAAGGAGGAGAGAATGAGTTGATAGATGCTGTTCATTTGAATTCTTTAAAATGAGAATTGATAACATTAAAGTTTGACCTTTTAAAAGATCCGTTCAAGGAAAAGGTTAATTATACAACCTTTGAAATTTGAAATTTTTCTCTGTGAGCTGAACTGAATTTTTTTAGAAAATTATAGTAAATTAGTTCCATCATTACTGAGTCTATCTGAACAATTCTTTATTGCTGCAAAACAAGGAAAATTAAAAATAATGGAACTGTCATCCATTTTGTCAGGACAAGGAATCTGTGCCACAGATGCACTTTGATTAATTTTCTCATCACAATTTGGTATTGAACGACAACTAGATGTACAATTTTCAATTTTCCCTGCAATTTCCCTGCCTCTTTCTTCACCCCCTGAACTTTTTCTGAGTTTCTTGGACTATGAATGTATGTACAGATACATACGTTCGTAGTTCAAGGTCTTGAAAAAATTCTTGGTGGACGAATCAACTGTTAATTTTGTTAAAGTCCTCCTTTCACTCAGTTGAGTGAAATTTGTTCTAATGCTGATCAGAATTCTGAGCAGTCCCTCCGCTATCCCAGCTACAATAAACAATAACAATGCAAGAGAGAGAAAAAAGACAGAAATGAATCTGGATGAAATTAGGTTGGAAAGTAGGCAACCGTAAAATTTCAGTGAGTCATGGCTGAGGGGCACTATGGGTACACCAAAAATTATACATACAAGTTTCATATAATGCAATCTATAATATATAAAAAAATATGTGCATAAAAAGAGAAAGCATATATAGCGTTCCAGCTGCAGTTCTCTCCATAGCTTTCTTAATAGAAAGACAAGGTGCCATGTCTTGTTTTTTTAATACAAAATAGAGAAAAATAGAAGAAGAGAATTCCATCATACTGTCACAGTGGCAGTGTCACTGGGAGAGAATACTCGTACATAAACAAGCATATTCACACACACTACAGTTTTATTATTTTTTCAAGGTCAGCCACAAGATAGAGAAAGTGAGTGTGTGTATTGTCTGTGGACGCTTTCTCCCTTCGTGTCTTCTCATTCGGGAGGGGGGGGGGGGGG
>WJFB01002325.1:0-20294 GCA_009870185.1 Pygmarrhopalites habei
GGGGGGTGGGGGGAGATGTCACAAGATAGTCATCTATCTATTATCTATTAACAATTTTTCCGATCATTAACCTTTGTTCTAATACCCCGAGTGGGATCTGAGCCGACATGACAGAGGACGGCGAGAGTGTCTACTGCCATTTTCCAAACGTGAGAGGGTTTAAATTGCACCGGGTCCTTCTCTCTTCCCCTCCCTTCCTCTCGTTTAAGTTATCACAGTTTCTCACTTGAGCATTCCAGGGAATTCCAGTTGCCATCAAAACACATTTTCGCTCTCATCCATGTTCACCTTTAAATTCTTTTTACAGCCCCATGCCCCATAACTTTTATCTTGCCATCCCCCCCCCCCCTCCCCTCCCTTTGTTTCATTAAAATTGGAGGAACACAATGAACTGCCGTATTAGATCCCTCCAACTTGTAACACCAACGCTCAGATTAGTTTTCTCTTTGACTTTTCCCCTCCCCCTCCAGTCTATTCCCTGAAATCTTGTAACAAGAACAACGGGACAAAAGAAAGTGGCAAGAGAGCATCTTTTTAATTAGCTCATAAAATCCTACGGCTCCGAGCCCTCCCTCCCTACCCACCCTAAGAAATTGAACACTATCTTTTCAACAGCCCTATCAACAACAGCCATCCTTCTCCAATTTCTCCTCCCATCGCCACGTGTCCTCCGCCGTTGGTCGCTAAAACCTCGGGACAATTATAATCCCAGGATATGGAGTCAGCAGTACAAACTCCCGTACACAAATCCCAAGTTTTAATCCTTTTTTCCGCCATTGTCCAACATTGTTCAGATGGGATGAAACTCCTTGGGATATTTTGAACTGGCTTCCATTTTTCCAGACTGTACATTTTTGATGATGGAGGGACAATGGACAATGCAACTGAGAGACTTGGGCCAGTTTAAAATGGAGAGTAGTGTTGATGAGACGTAATTCGATGGTAATGAAAAACAATTGATGGGGCTGTGCGGGAGGAGGAGGAACTGGCTCATTGACAATCTGTATATTAGGGATGAGGATGAGCTGTGTACTAATGAACATGAAGAAAGGGACGGGTAAATACAAGTTGCCTCCGGGCAGCTCCAGCTCCCGATTTTCCAGAGAAGGAAGATGTATGCAGAGAAGAGCCCAGACTCTCTGTACATTCAGTTGAATTCTCCAGAGAAAACGACCACGGTCTGCACTGTGGAGAGTGAGAGAGGAGAAGAGAGACAGAGCCAGCCCCATTGGGCAAGATTAGCAACGCAACGTCTTGAGAAAGTAGAATTAATACGCAACCACTAATGGATTCAACATCGATTTTATATTTTACAACGTGGCCCATTTATTAATACCAGCGAAGAGAGGGAGAAAATATATAGCAAAGTCAGTATACAGCCGAAGGGATTTCCCTTTCTCTTAAAAGATTATCTAGCCTTTCTCCTATAAATATAAAACTTTCATTTCTCATGCCAAATTCTCATCCATCCTCCCCTCCCCTTCCCCTCCCCCTTCCCCTTCTCTTCTCCTTGTGGAAAGAAAGAGAAAGTGAGGCCAGGGAAAATGCGAGATGAAGGAAATATCATTCAACTTTCCATGAGCAAAATTCCTTTCAAGAATTAAGAAGAAAAAATGTTAGAGATCATGCAGCTGCCTCCTCTCCCGCTCCCCACACACTCCACGTTCACTGAATCCTCATGGAACTGATGCCGAGTCTCAGGCAATTTATACACCCTACGAGAGAAGAAAAAGAATTTTTTACTACTCCTAGAGGTTATTATTAGACTTGAACCCCCTTCATCTCCCCCCGCATATTGTGCACGAAGAGCAGCAGACAGGGAGGGGAATAAATCTTAGTTTATTCCCTCGAATTATTATTGAATATCGTCTTTAATTAATGGTCCAGCTAACCCCACAGCTGAGTCAAAACCAAGTCATGTCATGACATGACAGCCGAGTGTGTTTTGACCCAAACAGGAGAGAAAGAATTGAGAATCTTGTATAATTTTGTTTGACGGAGGGCGAGACAAGCTGATTAATTATCTTTTGTACTTAATGCTATTGTAAGGAGCATTGCCAATATTCCACACACTTTCACTCTCCCAATTTCCAGTCCATGTTCTCCTCTGCCTCAATCCTGGAGGAGAATATTGGGTAAGAAGAAGTTCGGTGGATGAGGGAAGGGGAGCAGTCGCTTTCCCTTTCACTGCCGCAGCCAAAAGAGAGAAGCAAATTTGCATAGCCCAACTCCCTTCCCCATCTATTTATTTACATATACATGTATTAGGGCATAACTTCCAAAAAAGGGACTTTCCTTTGTCTGACTTACCTCCTACCATACACTGCATGCACACACACACACACACACCACTGTGCAGTGGTGCTTGAGGTGAAAATAGGAGAAAGTAGAGCAGGGGGAACACGAGTAAATCTAGCGCTTGAAACAATTGCCTTTCCTCTCTCTCTCACTTCCCCACCGTGAAAGACACAGGAGGAATGGCACACAGGGAGAGTGAATTGGAGGGGGGAGGGGAAGGGGGCGGTTCAGGGAGAGCAGCTGGAGCATTTTCTTCTCCACGCACAGAATGGTAATTAGTTTATTTCATTATGGTGGCGGAAATTCTACCGGTGATTTGCTATAAATCATTCGATTTGAACAACAACCGCCAAATTAATGAACACAAGCCAAGATAAAGAAAATACCGTTTCCTCTTCATGTAATTCTATGCTATTAGTCTTTGACACGAATTAATTCCACATTAAAGACCTGCATGGCTTCCCACTCCAGCCAAGCCCCTTCGAATTATTATCCTCTCCTCCTAGAAATTATTATTGTTTCATTCAACTCTCCCAATGTCATTCACCACCAAAATCATTCCTCCCCAATTTTTTAATTAGCATTCCGCAGAGAAAATGTGTGTGTGCTACAGACTTGTGTGTTTATCTGGATGGATGCGGATGGATTTTTCCCTTCTGCCAAATTTTTCGTAGGCATGAAATGAGATACACATTTATACACGAGCGATTCCCATTTTTGGCAACAGGGATTTTTTTTTCAAAAAAAAAGTTATGACCAAACTTTTATTTTTCAATGCAGACAGAGTGAGCAGCATGCAAACTCTACACATATTTTGTGTGTGTGTGTGTGACTGAAGTTGGTTCGAGTTTGCTAATATTTTGCAAGTCCATGAGCCACCCTAGTTTTCCCCAGAGACAAAGAGAGAGAGAAACGACTGTCTCTTTTTTCTCTCTCCCCTTCCGTTTTTTGCATGGCTAATCAGTACACGCAGATTTGTTGCAAAATTTAGTGTCTTTGTCAGGAATAGAGAAACTTCCCTCGTCTCTCTCTCTCCATCCACACGAGCCACTCAATTAGACCTCCCAATTTCCTCCCTCGCTCAACTCAACTCCAGCTCAATTTTCTTCCTCTCCCGGGTATTAGATATTTTGTGCATACACATGAGACTGTGAGTGTTGAGGGTTCGGGAGGGGGAATTAAGGTGGATATATGTACGGAGATAATTTGGGAAGATAACCCCAAATGTCGTCTTTGCGTGTTTCTTTCATTTTTATATCCATGTCCATGACTCTTTTTTTACTCCATCCTTTCCCTTCCAGCACATCTTTCCCTACATGCTTTCTCCCGTTTTTACTATGATGGAGAGGAAAATGCAGACCACACGACAACCCAAATTACTTTCCTCTTCCCCTTCGCTTCTTAGATTGACTGTAGATTCTCCAACAAATTTTTTGTGCATGACTCAACCCAAGAAAAAGTCAAGGAGTAGTGGGAGGAGGCTATTGGAATATTGGTCACTTCCCTCCTCCCCCCGTCCAAATTTACTCCATTTTCCCCGGAATAATCGTGAGAGAGCTTAAAATAACTGTCTTATCTAATGGAAACGTGTGTAGAATTCTCTCTTGTTGTGAGTTTGCCTTCTCTCAACCAAGAATTTCATTCACAGTATGAGTTTCTGCAACCAACTTTCTCCGCGCCCCTATTTATTTTTGCACTCCCGCACACATGGCAATTTATCAAGAATTTTCAAACATGCACCCACATTTTGGCACGTCAATCATGAAATAAATATACGTCAATCCCTCCCCACTCCGATTACTCTTTTTTTACCACCAAGGAAAACCGGAAGCCTCACAAAATCATATTTATAAATTTTGGCATAAAATCTAAAACAAATTGCGTTGTGGGTACATGTGTAATTTGGGAAGGGCACGGTCCAAAATATGAAAGTTTAAATTAAACCCACATTCCGATCCCGGGCATTAAAAGACTCTTTTGGTTAAGTTACCCTTTGGAAGGGAGGAGAAAGGGAATGTTTCAACAAAGTAACTATTGTCGGAGTTTTCCTTCAAAAAGTATTTTAAAGTGTTGTTGTTGTGATTTATAATGGTGAGGGCCTAGGGGGAAAGAAAAGTTTGAAAAGGGAGAGCAGAGTTTCCACTTTGTTTATGTTGCAGTCTGCACCGAAATTTCCCGACATTCATTTGTCTTTTGAAAAATACACGATTTTCATCCGAGCAAGTGTTGAACGGGGAAAACTTTGAGAATTGCAAAGAAATTTTGATTTTAAAAAAACAGAAATTGAGTGGTACAAAGGAACGATAGCGAAATGTTGTGCGAGGCAACTGTGAACATAGTTTTTCATTCGCGGGTAAGATTTTCTGTGAGGAAAATTGAGGCTTTTGCGGGTGTGTAAAAAGTGTGAGAAAAAGAGAAGGCGTTGAACACAGTCGCAATAGCGGAAATGCAAAAAAAGGAGGGAGACCTACTTTCCCCTTGTTTTGGTTTTCATTGCATATGAGGGAGGGAGTGGGTGGGGGGGAAGAAAACGCTCAAGTGCTCAGTGCGAGGAGGAAGGGAGAGGCGAGAGAAAAGGGAAAGTGTGCAGTGTCGAAATTTCCGTGCCTTGATTTATGTGACAAAGGAGGAAAATCCGTGTAAACAAAAACTCACATAATATTTGGAAGATTAATTCATGCATAAATTAGCTGACAAACAACATAAATTTACAATGGCTTTCAGATGACGGCAGTCCCCTCCATCTTCTTCCACACGAGCTCACTCACACTTTCCCCGTCTTCTCCTCGTCTCCATTTTCTCCTCTGCTTTCTGAATCCTGCCTGCATTCCAGAGATAGACGCAGAGACACAATATTTCATGTCCGCTCCCGTTTCAAGACAACACTTGACCTTACGAATCCCACTGCCATTTTTGTTATGTTCAGCTCCCCCAACGAATGCACACACACACACAATACAGCAAACTTTTCATCCTGTTGTCTCCAATTAAATTAAATTTCTCAGAATTTCACTCTCTTTCTTCTCTCTCGTCAAAATATTTTCCTGAGGTGAAAGTGCAAGAGTAGAAAAGTTATGAAGGCCACTTTTTCCTGTCACCAGGAACTTAGGAACAATCTCCCTGAGAGATTGCGATTACATCTTGTATGTAGTGTGCAGATTTCGCACATATTGAGAAGACTAGTAATTTTTTCCCGGAGAAAATGTGGGTGATTTGGAGTGGAAGAGTAGGGCGGGGTGGATTTTTGGTATGTGTAGGGGGAGGGGCATGGAAATAAGAGGTCGAGAAGCTCGTTAGGAAAGGAAAGGGGGTGGGGGAGGGGGCGGAAGGAAAGAAATGATTTCTAATCTTCATTAATCCTCTTGCTAATGGTTTTCAAATACCCCCACTAATGAATAAAACCTTAAGCTCAATGTGTGAAGCACATTACATAACACGCAGCTTGACGACTTTCCCTTCCTCTTTTCTCCATCATCACCCAGAGAAAGAAAAAACTTTTTTCAACACTCTCAACTTTTTGACACATTCTTGCGTGGAGGGCTCGACTGGTTACAGAGACACAGACGGAAAAAATTGAGAGTCATTCCAATGCAATGGACCAAGAAAAAAAGTTTCGTCTTTAATCCCACTCTTCACCTCAGCTAATCCAAACTTCTCCTTCCGTGTACTGGAGCGTTCCTCCAAAATTTGGCTTAATTTTTTTCCCTGACTTTCCCCGACGTGCAGTTCCTTCAGTGGGGGCGAGAGTTCGATGAGCCATTTCAATTTCAATTTGTCTCTCGTCTTGTGGCCTTCACCGAGAAAGAGAGACAGAGAGACCTTGGCTTAGCTTGACTTGGTTTTAAGATATTAATGTGACGCATTTTCCCTCCATAGAGTACAGAGAGAGAGAGAGAGTCATCTCTCTTATCGGGAATTACAAAGAGCTCCGCTTTTCATGTTTTATTGATGCTGCAGGGGGGGATTTGGGATAAAATTTTAGAGAAGAGGAGGGGCGAGTTTTTTTGTCCGGAAATTTGACGTTGGCTGTACGCGAAACGATTGTTCATTGAGCAAAGAGTTTTTGGTAAATAACGTGAAATTCCTTGTATCGATATCTGGTTTACCTAATAGTCCGGAAAAATAGGCCAGGACCTGAACAAGAGTTTACCCGCTATAGTCGTATTTTCGGTGGGTACGGGAATGAAAAGGCTTTTCATTCCCGTGTGTGTTTGTGTGTGTGGAGGATAAGGAGGGAAGTTTGGTGTCCAATAAAAATCCTAGGAGCATTTACCCTGTCCAACATGGAAACGCCATTATCTTTGTGTGATCTGTAAATTTTGGAGACAATAATGTATTTCGTCGGAATAAAACGGAGGACGGGGGAGACAGATGGCTTCCCATCCTCGGGAAAAACCCCATTAACCTTTGTGCAAAAAAAATACGTCTTGACTTTATTGATTGGCATCACAAATATAAAATCCCCCTCCGTCCTTTCAGGTCTTCGAAGGAAACTCGTCCTCTTCACAATGAAAAGTCCGAACGAGAAAGTAAGAGGGAAACTACATTATTGAAAAGAAACGGAAGACTCGGCTACACGATCACAAACAGTCGCTTGTATCTCTACCTTAAGAGATGCAGATTGGTCAGTGTATTAAACCCCCCAGATTGGTTCATATCATTTTAATTGAAATTTTATATAGCACTCAATACCAATTGCTGCACACTACGTGCATTTGTGTGTGTGTTGCTCCTGAAGAAACAGGATGAGGTTTAATCATGAAAGGAAGTGGGGGAGGGGTTGATGGGTGGATCGATAAACGAATGAAAACTTTGACGGGCTTTGGGATGTGTTGGGGGGGAGAGTGAGAGAGAGTCAAAGTATAAATGTGATTAAAGTTGTTTAATATGTTCATTGGTGCATGGTCGGATGAGAGATGAGATGAGGTTGTCAGAGATAAAAGAGAGAGGATGCACTGAGGTGAAAGATGTATTTCATCCATGTCCATTTCCATATTTCCCTCTCCTCCTCTCCTCAATGTAAATCAACATTTTCGAAATTAAAATTTTCCTTCCCATTTTTCCTTTGAACTCTCCATCTCGCGTGGATGAGGTTGATGTGTGTGTGTGTGTTTGGTAGAAAAAGAAGGGTTTGCAAGTCCTAATTTTAGTCGAGATATTAATTCGGAATGATTTGAATGTTGTTTTCCTCTGAGAGTGAACTAACTATGTCATGTTTTTGTGTGTTTGCAGTGGGTCCGACGGTGAATGGATGGGAAGGACGAGGATTCACGGGACTTTACACCGGCCCCTACTTTGACACGAGCACGCCCACCAACATCACCGCCCAGTTGGGAACCCATGCCTTCCTTCCGTGCAGGGTCAAGCAGCTGGGAAATAAAAGTGTAAGTCAACTTTACATTTTTCTAAAGAAAATAAATGGACATTTTAACGATCTTCCAAATTTGACTGTCAAAGTTTAAATTTGACGAAATGAAATTGGCCCACAAATTGATCAAGGTGGTTTTTGGGACAATATCAGAAAAAAGTGAGTGTGGGAAGAAACTGACGCCTCCATTTTTTTCCATCTCTCTTTCTCTTGATACGATCCATCTGACCGTCAATTGTGTGTGTGTGTGTGAATGTATGTTTAGGCCCACAGAAATCCCCTGTCCATGTTTTTTGCTGTCGTTTGCCAGTCAGCAAAAAATATATTATTGGTCATCCCATGACCATCGTCATAGCTTTGGAGGGGAGATAGAATTAAACTCGCTCTCTTTCGAGACGCATGTCATGAAATTTTATGTGGTGAGCAGTGGAAAAATGGTGTGTGTGTCCGAGTGGGTTGTTGGTGACCTGAGCCTGCCTGGCCCTACATACACAAATTCAGGGGGACATTATGGCAGAGCGCCAAGGCTTGTCTCTCAAATAAAATAATTATCCTCGAAGAGGACGATGGAGGAGAAGAAGAAAGGAGGACTCGCGGGGTTATTGGGGTCAGTGAAGCGTGGCGGAAACCTTTTGTTTTTGTCTATGACAGCAACAGAGCAGGAGTATAAAGCTCCTTGTGAAAGGGAGGGGATGAAAAACCGCCGACAGCTTGTCTCATAAATGGCTTTAATTGTCAAAGGCTAAAGGATAGGAGGAGGAAGAGGAGGAGGAGAATGAGGAGACGTAGCAGAGAGAGAGAGATGAAGGTTGGCTGACTTCATGCCTTCCACTAACTCTTCTTCCCCTCCCCCTGTGCGAGTGTCTCCTCTCATTCAATTCCACCTCTCCCAGTCTCCGCACATATCCACAGAAAAGAAGAGGAGATTTCACGAAATTTTCCGTCCTCCTGAATATTCTCAATTGAATCTCATAAAATAGGGCCGCCATTTTACAGCGGGCAGAACGTGAGCCTCATTCTAATGGACAAAGTCTGCAATGATCAGTGATTGAAACAGATTAGGGAAATTCCTTTTTTGGAGGAGTATAGTAGTCCTCCTCTCCCCTTATTCTCCTCTCAAAAAATAGAGACTCACATTCAATATTTTCTTGACTGTGAGGCTTTGGCTGATGAGTAGTAAAGTGTTGATGGGAATTCAGACTGAAGAATATCGACCACAGAATTTTACAAGCAAAAAATAGAGGAAGACGGAGCATGTAGACATGCAGTTAAAATATGAGCGAAATGGAGAGAGAAGGGACACACACACACACACACACATACACTGTAGACTGGTGGCTTAGTAGCGTGGTTTACTGCGTATCGATTTTCTCCGTCTCTGCATGTTCTCTCATGCCTTCTGTCTCAGTCTGGATGAAAGTAAAAATAAAGGAGGAGATGGAAGGCGAGAAAGAGGAGCTGCAAATGAGAAAAAATCTCAAGTTCACAAAAAATGGGGGGAAGGAAAAGAGAAAGAATTGCAGGGTGCTATTGCTATGCATGGATGGAGTAAAACTGGATTCTTCTCCTCATGCAGAAAACAGGAAGACACACGCATATAATGCATACGTGTGAGTGGCTGGAGAAAGTGAATGTGTGCAGCATCAATATTAGAGTAGTTTTCCGGGAGAGGAGGAGAAGGAGGAGGAGGGAGAATGGTGGCCTCCTTTGTAAAAGAAATCACAGATTTTCAGCCAAAGGTGGAGAAGACGGTTTACAAGTGCATCACACTCCACTCTTTCCATTCTTCTAATTCCATTTTAATTAATTTCCCCTCCCATCCCTTTCTTCGGAAAGGAAGATGCACTTGACAATTTCCTCTCAGAGTCTCCTACCGGTGAAGCCCGTACACACACACTCGTGTGGGTAGAATTCCTTTGAAGGGAGGGACTATATTTCTTTCATAATGAGTATTTTGTAAATGTTTTTCTTTCTAATAGACGAGAGTAATTTGACGCGAGGGGGAGGAGGAGGAGGGAAAGGGAGAAATCTCAATTTCATTTTTATAAATAAAAGGAGCTGAAATTATCCAGGAACGTGGATGTTGGCTAGGAGGAGGAGAGGAGACCAAGATGGTGAGGTTTAATATCAAAAGTCAATGTTTACTCCAATTCAAAGGAAGATGAGGGAGAGAGGGAGGGGAAGGGACGTGAGTTGTCTCATTGCGTATTCTGAGCTGAGCTTTTAATATCGAGATGTCCGTTGGTGTTTTGTACACCTCCAGACTAGGAAAACGACCATACAGAGCGTCCCTTCCATTTTCCAGCGAGTGAGTGTGTCTGTATTCTCTGTATGTGTAGAGAGAGGGAGAGGGACTTTGTTTCCGTCCATATGAATCACGCCAAGACTCCCGCAAGCTCCATGGTTATGCAAAGAAAGTCTCGCTCCAGTCACCACCACCGAATGGCTTGGAGAGTGAGGAGCAGGCACACATCCACGTCTATATTGAGGGCGAAACGGAGCTGAGTCATGTTTGCTCAGCCCTCACGGTCATAATAAGCGGGAAGGAGGAGAGCGGCCTGGGTTTTCAAGAATTAAATTGGTCGAAGGGATTGTTTGTCCCCATCTAAAGGTCGTTGGAAGCTGTAAAAGAGCGAGGCGGGAGAGAGAGGAGGGATTTCGGAGGGCCAGAGAGAATGTGAGGAATTTCGGGGTGGACGTGATGGACTGAAGACTGTGATGGATAAAATGTTGTTGTCATTTGTTTGTTTTTTGTAGGTGTCTTGGATTCGGAAACGTGACTCTCACATCTTGACAGTCGATCGCTACACCTTCATAGCAGACGAACGGTGAGGTCATACATTATGCATCCCCCTCTCCAAATATTGGTCCCCTCTTCCATCATCCCCTCATCCCCCTCCAATCCCCCCCATTTCTCATATTTACCCATATGCTCTTCTTTTTCCAGGTTCCAAGTGCTTCACAACGGGGACACATGGACCCTCCAAATCAAATACGTCCAGGTACGCAAATCAATCAAAACCAAACCTTCACTTTGATATTTAGTGCTAGTTTTTAGTCATATTTTTTCGTTATTGCCATTGGTCTCTCAATTTTCACCTTTTCAATTATGAGGGAAATTAAAAGAGTCATTTTTCAAATAGTGGTTGAATTCCGTATATTCGTAGTCGTAATTATCGTGTTAATTGCCAATCATGTAGAGCTCATGAAACCCGTGTAACAGAATTAACAATTCAATTGAATGTCGACAGAGACGCGATGTGGGTCAGTACGAGTGTCAAGTGACGAGCGAGCCCAAGATGTCACATTTCGTCCAGATGGAAGTCGTCGTTCCACAGACAAAAATTTTGGGCGAGTCCGACCTTTTCGTGAAGAGTGGGAGTACGGTGCAAATCAAATGCATCATCACTCAGAGTTTAGAGCAACCTGCGTACATTTTTTGGTACCATGACGGCGGTCGTGTCGTCCCCCTCAGAGAATCTAGAATCACCACGCTAGTCAATCGGGTGAGTCTTGTCTTCTACACAAACACACACACACACGCATCCAAGAATAATCATAATAATGCTCAAAGGTTCACTTCCTCCACAATCTTTATCTGAACAAACCCAACATCCACCGGCTAAATTCCATAATCTTTTTAGCCAACAATCTCATAAATCAAGATCTTTTTTCTCTCCCCCTCCCACCCACCATACTACATCCTCTCGCCTGCCACTGCCACTATTCCAATTGGAAAACTTTACACTTCACTCTCCCTCCCCACTCAAACCCATGGAGCTTTATAATACACACACACACTCCCTCCCCCCCTTTCTTCTGTCTTACCCAAAACTACGTGCTATATATAACAGACTTTACTTTTCGGAACTTGTTCCTTTCCCCTCCTCCGCCTCTTCCTATCCCTCGCCATGGAGAATGTACGAGGAGGATGGTAACTGGGAACTTACTTGGCTCTCCTTGTTTTTCACTTGTCCCTCCCTTCCCCCTCCTCTTTTCATACTCTTCCACATAATCACAAAGCTGAATCAATTTTCATTAATCTCAACTACCAATTCCTTTGTACATTGACAGTCTAACCCAACTCGACTCTCCTTCCCTTGTTCTCCCCCCCCCTCCCACAACACACATCATGTAAATAAACAGACAAGGCAAAGGGTTGATCATGCGTTTTTATTTCTGGAGAATCTTCCTTACATCTACACATTTCGTTTGTGTGTACGTTCTGGAGTAGGATTAACCTGGATTCCTCAGTCAACGTTGAAATTGTCTCCTCTTTCCCTCAATGACACCCAAGACTTAGCAGTAGCACACCTCTTTATCCATGCAATTGAGATAGACACGCAACTTTTGGTGAGTGGGAGGGTAATGAATGAAATTCGTATGACACACAGAGACAAATGACAGAGTTGACTGGAGGATAAGTATTTGATTTTAATCTCACACTCCAGACTCCACTTGAAATATCCCGCGTTTCCCTCGTCCTCTCTCGATATGTAGCATCCACGTAAGAGAGAAACTAAAGTATCCTAACAAATTTCCTCTCCTCTCTCATCCCTTTTATATTCAGGCACTTTCTTCTTTCCTCTTAACGCACAAACATACACATCGTACGATTTTGAGTTGGAGAGAAATCGTTGGAAAAAGAAAGTGATGCCAAGGGATGGATTCTGTAGATTCTTTTGGAAAAATGTTTCAATATAGCTCGAGAAGAAGAAATGAAATTTGAATAGAGAATTGCAATGGCAATCTCAGCAGACTAATAATTATGCAAGCCTCCTCCTCTGCTCCCATTCCTGGAATAGACAGGGAACACAAGGAATTGCAATGCAATGCTCTCTTTTGTTTTCTTCCTCTCTTTCTCTCTCTCTGTTGTTATCCTGGCGTAATTTGTGCCTACAAATGTTGTTGTTTTTGTTGGAGGTCATTGAGTCGGATGAGGAAGGGAGGGTAGCGGGAGAAAGGGATAAAAAACAAAATACCCACAGTTCGGAGACACGCGACCCCTGCACCTTTTATTTTCACCGAAGTACAACAACAACACACACAGTTGTAGTACGGAATGGCATGGGGGCCAGAGTGTTCGCTTTTAATTATATAGTGAGATTGGCCGCCCTCAATTATTCCGCTTTATCCTCTCCCTCCATCCCGTGTACTCCGTGCCACCGTAGGCCTCAAGTAGACGAGGATTAGGAAGCCTTTCACTTCATTTGTGTTGGTTACATAATAAAAAAAGAAAGAATCGAGACAATTTCCCATTTCTCCCCTTCCCCTTTCAAATTAACTTACATAAAAAAGGTTGATTCTCCGCCCAGTTTCCCCCCTTCCAGCTCAAGTTCAAAGTTAAATATAGAGGGAAAGATCACAGGGAGAGGGGAAAGCTGTTAATTAATCCACGACCTGGCTCAGGCGATTGAATGCATGAAAGTGCGGGGAGACAAACAACGTCACAATCCGAGGTGCAGTGGAAACCTCGGTGAGTACTATAGAGTCATCTCTGCCTGTTACAGTCAGGGACTGACTGAAAAATGCAATTTCGAACTCTCTCCTCACTCTCAACATTGAGAGAGAGAGTTGTGAATTATGCATCATAATATGTAAGTTGCATATTCCGAGGGTTGTGTGTGTGCTGTCGACAGCTTCCCTCTCTCTTTCTCTTGTTCTTTCACATTGTCAAGGAGCAGACGTTGGGCAAGGTGAAAGTGTATGGATGAGGGAGGGAGTGGGGGTCATTTGACTGGGTCGTAAATGCCTCGTAAAAGGGAAATATTTTGGGAGCGTGATCGAAGTGTTGCATGCAGTCGTGATTGTGTGTGCGAAGTGTTTTTTTGTGGGAGAACCTCTTTCTTTCTCCGAGAAGAGAATCCTTGGCTATTCCTGTATGTCACCAGCCTCTCTCTCTATCTTCCTGCATTCTTCCTCTACTCAGCCCATTAGACGGTGTCTGTATGTGTGTGTCCATATCATCACATCATATCCTCATCCTGGTGTGTGGGAAAACACATGGAATTTGTACTATTAAACTATGTATAAATGTGGTCTTTTTCGAACAGAGTAATGGAACATGGATGGGAAATGTGAAACAAATATTTCCTACTACTTTCTCTCTTTTTCTTTTTCTTTTCTTTGCACAAGGAACGCCACGTCCGCGGCGAAGGCGTAAACTTTAAGTTGAAGACGTGTGGTTCCTTTCCCATTTCCCAAGGAAAGAGAGAGGGAGAAAGGGAAAAAACTATTGCATTCTGATTGTCACTCAGCCACTTCTTATAGCCCATGTAAAGGTGTACACAACACACACACATGCAAGATAAGAACTTGAAATGAATAGCCACTTTCAAATGAAACATTTCTCACGTTCTTCCTTCCTTTTTCCACCACAAACTTTTTTATTTTCTCTTTCTCCTCCTCTACACTCTCTCTCTACCTTTGCACTCCTTCACAATTCATCCAGCCGATGCAATGTAAAACTCCAATTCTTCAAAATTACTTTTTCCCCTTTTTCCTCGCTCTGCTCTTTCTCCTGTTGACATTCTTTTGCCAAGTTTTCTTTTTTCCAGAAAAAACTGTTTTTCTCTTTTTCTTCCTTCCCTCTCAAGCCAATTCCATGCCATGAACTCAATGACTCGTGTATACTCGCATCAAAATAATCGTTAGTCCTCCAATTTGTTTTTGCAACATTATATCTCCCTCTCATGTCTTTTCACATATTTGCATTAAATTAAAGAAAAAATGTACAAAAAATGTCCACAATGAGAAAATGACGAATCAGAGTAACTGTGAGCTTCTTCAAAATTTCCCTCCCTTTCATGGATAAAAGGGGAAGGGATGAAAGGTGTTGAAAGGATGTATAGAGTCCGGAGAGAGAATAGAGAGGAAATATTTAATAAGCGGAGCTCAATCAAAGGCGATTTCTGGGAATAGAAATGTAGAAGGAGGGAGGGAATTAATAAAGTGAGGAGACACAGATTATCAGGAATTCTTCTCCTTCCTCCTCGGCTTTGAGAGAATTGGAAAGAAAGATTTGGAATTCAGGGATGAGAGAGAGAGGGAGGGAGAGAGAAGAGGGTGGGGAAAGGGATCATAAATGAATTATTGATTGATTCGATAGCAATTTCCTTCTTGCTCACTTTCACATGGTTGATTCCTTTTCACCACGCAGAAGACCCA
This sequence comes from Pygmarrhopalites habei, assembly GCA_009870185.1. Classification (NCBI taxonomy): domain Eukaryota; kingdom Metazoa; phylum Arthropoda; class Collembola; order Symphypleona; family Arrhopalitidae; genus Pygmarrhopalites; species Pygmarrhopalites habei. The sequence continues at coordinate 14,834 of WJFB01002325.1, forward strand.
TTCATTCCTCTACATAGCCTTCATTTTCCCTTTCTCTTCTCTCCCCCCCCCCTCGCTTTCTCTTCTAGCTGGGGCTTTTCCTTTGGCTGGGCCAAAATCATCGGAATGGCAATGGAGACGCATTGTGTTTGTGTGTGTGTAGATATTTTTTCCGTTTTTTATGATTATGATTATTATTTCCGCTTGGTACACAATAGTACAGAAAAGATCCATTGCAGTGAAAGAGTGAAAGTATTAGAGACGGAGAGAGAGAGCCACGTGGAAACTTTGGCCATTTATCATAGTGAATATTTGCACAAGTACCAGTAAAAACTGCGTCAATGTAAAAAGATTTTCCTTATTATCAGCATGCAAGGGGATCCATGTCTTCCCTCTCTCCCATGTTCTACGCGATGCAGTACAAGGGGGACTTTCTATTGACAAACAAACACCCTCTCTCCTTGTTGATTCAGTTTTCTCTCCCCCTTCCTTCGTATCGTCGATCGTGGGAACTTAGCGGGAAGTTTCTCTTTCGCCCTGCATATCCCTAGCATCAACATTTATGCATAAATCAGACCGTCGAGTTGTCTGGAGGTTTTCCACACACGTGTCTCTCCCTCTCTCCCCTCCACAAGAAACAAGACAAACAAGGGAGAAAGAATTCCAACGCACACACCATCACCACAAAACCGCGGAGAGCAACTCGGAATGTAAAGCACGAGAAAGGGAAAGTCATTTCGATTTTTACTGGAGAATTGATCTGAGTCTTCAAAAACTCTCCCTTTCCTCCTCCTTTCTTTCGATGCCGAGGAAAATGAAAATAGAAAAGAATTTGTGCATATTAAGACGTTTATGATGGAGTTTCTCCTTTGTATCAAGACACTCAAGCCACAGGAGGAGAATCCAGTGAGAAATACAAGGACTCTCCCTCCCTCCAATCCCTCCCCACTGTAGTACATAATAAATACTATACTGTATGTTTAATCTTTGCGCGTGGGATGTTTACACACCAAGTATTTATGGAAGGAGAGGATATGAACCCACAGACTGTGAACCACACACACTTTCACACCCAGACACAATAAAAGAAGAGGAACAGACGGAGCCTCATGTCTCACGCATAAATATTTCTGTTTGTGGTCGTGTGTATTTTTGTGCTCGGCTTACATGAGAAATTTCAGGTTGAATGCAGAAAATAATCTAGTTTTGAATTCTGATTTTGGGATTGGAGATGCGTGGGGGGAGGAGGGGGCAATGTAACTTACAACTTTGACTTGATTTCCGCCTCTGCACACACCCACCAGAAAGGAAATTTGATTTCTCCGTCCCTTTCTCTGTCTGTCTCAAGTGTGTTTGTGTGTGGGGGGCTGCGTTTTCTTTCTTCCACCAGAATTGTATAAATCGAAATGCTCCCATGCGTTCCACCACCCCAATTACCAGTTATGATTGCACCCAACTTAAGAACAGAAGGAGAGGGAGGGGCGGTTGAGGCGTCTGAGTTGAGTATGTGTGTAGTAGATACATATATAAAATAAATATCCTCCTCTCACACTCTATCCAAGTTGAAGCTTCTTCAACTTTCTCCTCCTCCCCTCTCTATTTGTGCGTATCTAAAAAAAGTATGTGAGAAAAAAGAGGTTGAGTCCACTAGTTTTTTATGAGTGTGTGTGTGTGGAGAGAGATGATCCAGAATGTTTTGCTCTGGCTCCTCTTCCAACCTCTTGGAGAGATTTCAGTGTAGATTTTTTGGCTGATTTTCCTCTCCTTTCCCTTGCCAGTAGATAGATAGATGATTTACACTAGAACTTTTTTTCCCGTCGACTTGCAACTCAACTTGAGCCTGATTTGATCAAGTAAAAAGATCGGAATGGTTAAGACTCCTTCTCTTTCCTCCACTCCAGACTGGGAGTTCACTCTCAGACTCTCTCAGTCTTCGCTGTGTGTGTGGAGAGAGTCTGTAAAGAGTTTCATTATCGACAGACAGAAAAAAGGCGGACTCTCCAAGAGAGGAGAATTTCGAGATAGCAAGGAAGCTTCAACTTGTTTTCGTTTTCATAGAACAGGGAGGAGAGTCTGAAGGAGAAAATTCGGGGCCAATTCTAGCATGACATTCAACTCATGGTCTCTCTCTCCATCTTGCCCCACTCTTTGTGGTTTTTAGACTGTGGCTTGTAGACACGTTGTCCTCCTCCACAGCCACCTACTCATTCCTCCTCGTCCCCTCTCTCTCACTCTCTCTCGGTGGTGGTGAGGTGAGATGAGAAGGACATGCGAGATCAAACACTTGCTAACCTTGAGCCACTACACCATCCAAAGATTTTCGTGCAAATTTAACTCACGGAACCTTTTCGCCTGTCTCCTTTCGCCTCCATTCGTGGGCTTTCTTGTGTGGAGATGACACAAACACGGACGATCGATCAGAGATCCCTCAACTCTTCCAACTTTTATTTTGGGTGGTGAGAGTGGGAGCGAGCGTTGTCACGTCCACTGACTTTCTCTCACTGACTGACAAACCCACTCACTCCCAAAGTAATGAGCAGTCAACCTGTCCTCTCCCCACCAAACCTTAATTATCTCATATCCTAATGCTATTCACTCAAAAATTCAGACTGGCTCATGACCCAATTTTCAAAATTTTAGGCTAACTTTTTCCCCCGCACATGTCAATTTCAGGGAAATAAACCAGCTAATTATTGAGTCGAGACGGCGCTATATGTCATAATCCAGTCTGAGACATGTTGCTCACTCCCCTCCTTTAATTAGACAATGTGTAGCAAGGAAGGGAAACATAGCGTAACTTTTACTTTATTCAATCCCGGGAAATGAGGTTCACATGTCAGAGAATAGATCATGCCGAGTGAGAGAATGTTTGAGGAACCCGGGTCTCAGCGTAAGGAATACGGTATATTCTCTTTTACGAGGGAGAAACGAAGTTGTATTGGTGAAAGGTTTTAACTGTATTAAAAATAAATGTAGCTGTTCCTTGGGTGTGTGGAGGGGATTGAGTGGAGGTGGAAGGCCATGATTTGAGGGTATAAAGTTTTTGGACGGCTGATATTTTAATTGGAATCAATAGCCTCTAAACTTTATCTTGTGGCTCCATCAAACTTTTCAACTTTTAATTACAGGAGGGAAGTGGAGTTGGGGACGAGGGAATGTCGTTCCGCACACCTTCGGTCATAAAAATGAGACTTAAGTACAAACTTTTGGGGTCATAAACGCACCCCTCGCACCGTCATAAATTGTCGCTCCTGCGGATAATTATTCCCCCTCATCCACCCTTCTACACCCCGCACAAACTATGTCATAATCATCAAAATAATTATAATCACAAAACATGAAATATCCACCCTCTCCATGTTCACAACACACATCAACTGCTCTCTCATCGTAAATTATTTTCTTTTTTTCTCCTCAGGTCAATTCGGACACCACAATTGGAATATTGGTCATGGAGAAAGCTGGCCAGGTAAAATTTCTCTTGTCAAGCTTGTCACAATAATTTGACCAGTCATTATTTACACTCACCTCTAAATCAACATTTTTTGCTAAAAAACCGCAATCATTTTTTTTAATGCAGTCGGACTCCGGACTTTACATCTGTGCACCCTCGAATGCCCAAAATACCAGCGTTATGCTCCACGTGCTAAATGGTAAGGAAATTACTGTCAAGTCAGGAGAAAAAATTTCTGTCTTGAAAATAAATCCGCAAATTGTCCCTTCCTTCTTCAAACTTCTCTCCCGCTTCCATGTCATTCACCTCCCCCCTTCTTCCAGTTCAAGTCATTTAAGTTGGAACTGAACCGGCCACAGGTAAAACTCTGTTGTTTATTTGGTGGATTCTTGGAGGAGACTTACACCAACTGCATCGTATCTGTGGATATGTACGTCTATAGACTTTCCGCCTGTTTTCTGCTGTCACTACGACCCTTGCCCTGGTGTGTGTGTGTGTGGCTGTTGTTGTGCTGTTGTTGTTGTTGAGAACATGCGGGATCACTCAAGCAAAAACTTTTTGGCTGAGCCAACCAACGTGCCCAAAAGACCATAAGTGAAAGTATCCATGATGTAGCGGGAGTCTAGTTAAATTGAAAGCAGCAACTTGAAAAGTTTTTTTTTATAAAATAACATGAAAGCGAAACTTGGACTCAGATGAAGCAGCAGCACAGCAACAGCAGCCAGCCAACTAGCTGTGTGTGTGTGGCAAGTTGGCGAACAGAAAAGGGGGAGGAGGGGTGGACGATGGAGCATTGGAAAAAGTTTCAACTTTTACATCAAGACTCGTTTTCTCTATTTCGAGACACACCTCCTCCTTCTCCTCCCATGATTTCGATAAGATTTTAGCTTCACTTTCCACTTAAAACCGCTTTCACTTAACTCTCTCCACTATCTCACCTTTCTTTTGTTTATCAGTCCCCTCCAACTTGTTTTTACTCACTCTTTACATTTTTACGGTTGTTTGGAGCATCTTCCCTCTTTATTTATACCGTGTTGGGGGGAAAAGAAAGAAAAAAGGAAAGTTGGACATTCCAACACCCACGGGTGTGTCACCTAAATTTTTTTAAATTGCCGAACATTTGTCTCCCTCCCTATCTCCGACCATGTATGTGGTCTTAATTAAATTATCCCGAATCCAGTTCAGCCCCCCCTCCCTATTTTTTCTCATAACTTCCCCGCCCCCTCCTCTGAATCCACTCAAAGTACAGAATAAAGTCTCGACAGAGAATTAAAAACTTTAACAGACAATTTCAATTTTTTATATTTTTGGAACAATCTACAACTAAACTTTTTTTAATACTCTTCTCTGACCCTTTTTTCATTTCTCTCTCATTCCATTTGATTCGATTGGAATTTAGTTTGGAAATTGTGTTTGATTTTCTCGTTGCCTCTGTGGAGAAAGTATGGGCATAAAATATAAGAGTGAATCTCCCTGGGAAATGGATGGGGAGAAGGAGTGTTCAACAATATAGTCGACAACAGAGTTTTGGGGAATGGTGTCAGAGTCAGAGCGTCATTGTGGCCATTACATTCGCAGCATAAAATTTAGTACAAGAGGAGAAGAGAGACTTCGGGAGTAATGGCAAAAATAAAATCAAAATGTTACGACCTATTTTATAGTCCTTCCCCCTCCCTCCCTCCTCTCTACAAAAGATTGCAAAAAATACTTTTTATTAACGACGACGACGACGACGACAAGGGAGAGGAGGAGGGCATGAGACACGGTCCAGTCCTGAGGAAAGGAAGGCCAGTCAAAATGCTCAGTCGAGATGATGGTCATTATCCTGAACATATTTATATTACCTCTAATTACCTACAAATAATTCTGTAATATTTACACTACCTTTTTATATCCCCTCCTCTTCTTCTTCATCCTCCTTCTTTCTCCTCTTTATCTTTACGAGTCTCCTCTTAAATGCGCCAAATGCTCTTAATTACCGCATTACAGTTTATATGGTTACCTCCTGGCTGCTTTCTGTTTCCTTTC